>JAOTQW010091860.1:0-10830 GCA_026260075.1 Sisor rabdophorus | reverse complement strand
ATATATATATATATATATATATATATAGTCAATTTTAATCACAAATCATTAACATTTAGGTATACACACGAGATGAGGCGTGTATTAAACGCATCTTTTCTACGTATAAGAGATTCCTTTTAAACTGACAGGTGCGCAAAAAATTATACACACATACATTTATATATATATATAATATACTTTATTTTGATAAAAACACTAATGTAAAAACACGTCTTGTACACACTTGTATTAAAAAGAAAAAAATACACTATGTGTAAAAAGTTAACTGACATGTGAAGGGAATCTATTCTCTTGCAAAATAAAATAAAATTCTTACTGCAGCATATTAATTCTCCGATCAGTTATACCAAAAAGAAAAGGGTGTAAGAAATATGGGAGAATATAAAGAGACACTATGAGATTTTAAATTGGAACCTGGAGACATATTTGGAGCAAATCCTGTGATTTTTTTTTCAGCTTTAAACACACTATCTTGTGAAAAGCTGCCTCTTTGTAAACATTAGTAATTTCAACCTTCTTTACTTAACTAAACACAGCCTAGTCAGACAGAGGAGAACTGTATTGCACCCACAGCTGAATGCCACAAAGCGGTGCGTTGTGTTGGAACTGATGGCTTCATCTGACACACAAGGATATATACCATGTGTTCACTGGGATTCCTTTTCAAATACCTTACAGCGTCTTGTATAACTACATACACACTAAGTGTTTACATTACATTTACATTTACATTTGCAGCATTTGGCAGACGCCCTTATCCAGAGCAAATGGGGGTTCTTTTTTCTTTTTCTTGCTCAGTGGTGGCTTGGTGGTGCTGGGAATCGAACCCTGGTCAAACCCCGGTCTTTCTGGTATTAGTCCAACACCTTAACCACTAGGCCACCCCTTCCCCGTGTTTAAGGTGCCTCTATGTTCTGAAAGTTCATGTGCGCCAGATAAGCTGCAATGAAAGCTTAGAACATGCGTCAACTCGAATGATTTTAGTATCTGTGAGAAATTAACATGCATATCACATAGAAAAAATCACTCCTTTACAAATCCTACAAAAGTCAATTATCACAGCTGATGAGATGCAGTCGAATTAAATTGTTCCGCTGTCTGTGATGTTGGATATGATATTAAAAATAAGCTTTCTACAAAAAACACTTTGCGCTACAAAAAATACAGTTAAAATTGCAAAGAAAAAACACATGAATTACAAAAAGGACATTATCCTGTAACACTGGAGTGTCCAAACTCGGTCATAGAAGGTTGGTGTCCTACAGAGTTCAGCGGCAACTTGCCCCAACACACCTAGCTGTAAGTTTAAAGCAAACCAAGCAACATCTCAATTAGTTGGTTCAGGTGTCTTCGATTAGGGTCAAAGCAAAACTCTGCAGGACATCCGGCCCTCAAGGAACGAGTTTGGGGACCCCTGCTGTAAGGGCACATCTGTACAAGAAAGCATAGGTGTGGGAACTAGGGGTGTTACAGCACCTTTAACACCTAGTTCCCACACCTATGCTTTCTCTGGCACATGTGACCTTACAGCAGGGGTGTTCAAAACTCGGTCTTCGAGGGCCGGATGTCCTCCAGTTTTGCTTTGCTTTGTTAATGGTGCTGTAGCAAAGACCCTGTTAAATGCTAGAAAAAAAAAATCAGTTTTTCCACCACAGTACCACTTTTATCCAACATCGAACCCCACCCTTTAGCAAAGAGAACTGGTATTAGGGCTGAACAGTGTTATCCTTTCAGCACCGACATCGCAATGTTTGGACCCGCACTAGTGACATCACAGCCTGTGCAATGTCAAGTGAGGATTATAGCTGACTGCCGTTATGGTTTAAAAACAAAAAACAATTTTTGTTAATGAATTCTTTTTAAATAAAGCTGTTTAAGTCATCTGGTGAATTCAGTAAACATAACTGGAACATTAAAATAATTTTTCCAATATTGTGCAGCACAAGCAAAGTGAAATGTTGAAAATATGGCGTCGGCAGAAGTGGTGGTTAAGAATACAAGAGAGACCTTACTACAATACATTAGTACTAAAATGGGAAACCTAAAACCTGGCGACGGGGTGGCATAGCGGTTAGCACGGTCGCCTCACAACAAGAAGATCCTGGGTTCGAATCCTGGGCACGGGGTCTTTATCTGCAGAGATTGCATGTTCTCCCTGTGCTTGTGTGGGTTTCCTCCCACACAGTCCAAAAACATGTGCTTTAGGTTAATTTGTGATTAGGTTGAGTGTGTGTGGCCCTGCAATGTACTGGAACCTGTCCAGGGTGTACCCCCTGCCTTTCACCGGGTTCAGGAATAAGCAAGTATAGAAAATGAATGAATGAATAAATAAATGAATAAACATAAAACCCTCATTACCAGTTGAACGTAAGTTACTATCCAAAAAAAACATCAAAATCCAATCCCATTTTATTCCTATCTTTCCAAAATAAACCATGACATCATCTTTCGGATTTTTTTTCTTTGACTCCTGTAGTTGACTTCAATGTGTAAACAAAACGCCAATAATTGAGGTTTTCTCTATGTTACACTTATATGAACACCCTGATAAGGTAGCCGGTCTGTGTGAACAGGGTGTGCAGGTAGAAAAGCCTATCATAATATTTGGACCCAACATTTTAATTGGATCAAAATTTTTTGGTACTACGCCTTCTGTGGAATATACTTCACACCTGTACATATAGAACAATTAGGAAAAAAGTGAGCTACCTGAACCAGTAGAACATTCATTCATTCATCTTCTATACCTGCTTATTCCCTAATTCGGGGGTCACAGGGGTCTACAGGAGCCTATCCAGGCGCACATAGGGCGAAATGCCGACGGTACCTCCAGGACCGGTTGCTAGTCCAGTGCAGGGTGACACCAATCAATCTAATGTACATGTTTTCGAACTGTAAGAGGAAACCAGAGAAACCTGAAGGAAACCCACACAAGCGGGGGGAGAACATGCAAACTCCACACAGAAAGACCCCATGCCCGGGATTCGAAACCCAGGACCTTTTTGTTGTGGGGCGACCGTTCTAACCAAGCAGCAGAACTTGTCGTAGAAAAAAGGTTTTTAAATTTAATTTTAACATAAGAAGTGACTATTTCCTTTCCTGTGGGGCGGCACCCCAGCACCCCTATCCACCAGCTTCCACTGCATACATCTCGTATACAGTACACGCACTAATGCACGGTCAAGATCTGTGAGCTTTACCATATATACCTATAATGAATATCCTTCCATATAACCATCCTTCCTTAGCAGTCTTCGTATGACTTACACATTCAAAATCTGCCTTTTTATCCCAGAGCAGAGCCAGAATATAACACTCCGGGCTCAGAACGCTGCGGCTACTGGCAATCCCAACACTGTAATTGGTCTCCAGAGGGAACAGGGTGATGGGTTGCCACGTCCTTCTTTAAAGCAGCCTGCATTTAAGCTTTTGTGTTAGCTGTTTTTGTGTAAATCTCTGCAAACCCTCACATGTGATGGTAGTTAGGTTTATTTCCGAAATGATCTCGCAGTATGGAGCTATCGCTCAGATGATTTGAATAGGACCGTGAAGCTCTGCTCGCAGTCGGTCCATCCTGTTCGGTGAGAGAATGCTCGGATTTTCCAAAAGTCATCCTTTTTTCAGTGCTCAGCTGGCTGTCACTTTTAGACTCCCTCTTTTTTTAATTATAACATGGGGGTTATTGCCACTTTGTCAAGGCTTTGTGAAGGACAGGTTAATACACGTTTTTACACTCCATCAAGAACACATCATGTCATCCGGCAACTCAGAGACTTTGTGCTTAGGGATGGTCATGGAGCAATTTTGGCCCTTTCAGTTCCAGTGAAGGAATAATGGAATGGAATTCTTTTGGGTCTAAACACTGTTTGAAATTAGGAGAATCTCCAGTGACATGGCAAAAAAAAAAGAAATTAAATGTTAAAAATAGTTAAAAATAAACTACTGCAATGCTGGTTAAATTGGTAGTGAGACAACCGTGCAGACAGTGAGTGCAGTGAAGGAATAATGTAATGCTACAACATACAAAAAACATTCTAGTCAACCGAGTGCTTCCATAGTTTGTAGAGAAACCACATATGGATGTGATGGTCATATACTACATTGACTACATTTACTAGCAAACCATCTAATCCATTCAATCATCTTCTACACCCGCTTATTCCCTCATTTGGGGTCGGTGCCTATCCCAGCGCACAAAAGGTGAGAGGTAGGAGTATAACCTGGAGGGGTACACTCAGGACAGATTGCCAGTCCATCCCAGGGCCACACACACTCATTCACTCCCCTGAGCAATTTAGTGTAACCAATCAACCAAGCATGTGCAATGTACATGTTTTTGGACTGTGGGAGAAAACCAAGTACCTGAAGGAAACCCACGCAAGAGTGGAGAGAACTTGCAAACCCTGCACAGAAAGTCCCTGTACCCATGATTCAAACCCAGGACCTTCTTTTTGTGAGTCTACCGTGCTAACCGCTACGCCACTGTGCCGCCCCCATTAGAAACATGTTTAAATAAAGTTCTGAATGTATGTACTGAAAAGTCAGGGTCAGCCATTCCACAGGGTCTAGCTCAAGGGCACAACTGTGGCAGGTTGCCAGTCATATTGTAGTTCTGGGGAAGTGGCAGCTTAGTGGTTAAGGTGTTGGTCTGCTAACCAAAAGATTGTAAGTTCCATTTCAGCAGCGTTGGGTTTCTGAAAAAAGGCCCTCGAACCCCCGTCAGTTGATATAAATTACATAAAGACGTCTGCCAAATGCTAGAAATGTTATATTTATAGCTATGATTTAAACATAAACATAGTGGGGTTTTTGGAAGGTAAACATTTTTGGGGGTTTTCCTAAATCCGACTGGAGAAATATTTTCAACCTGTAACATCCGAAGTTTTGCTATTGAAAGCTTCTGGTATAGAAAATAAACATTTCCACTTTTACTTTGATTTCTAATCTAAACTGTTCCCACAGCTGGATGTCGGCTAAAGTGTCTGAGGTTTTGACAGCGTGGTTTATTAGCAATATACCACGACAAACACAGCGTGTTCCTGTCTCACTCTGCTTTTTTTCCCCTAATAAAAAAAAAATTAGAAACAACCTATGGCAACCCGGGCCTCAGTTTGGAGCAGAAAACTTTGATCTCCGAAATTATAATTATTTTTAAATCCTGGAAAAAAAACTAAATAAGGATTCTTGGTGTGTTCCATTTCTTTCGGTCTGGAGAAATTAGGATCGGTCTGACAGATGAAGATGATGTCATGGGTTAGTCAACATGTCTAGTTCAACGTGCCTAAAACACCATGAATTGGTGTTTGACGTTCTGAGGAAAGCAGTGTGTTTTTTTTTACACACCATCAGCTCAAAGGGCCCACGGGAGAATACTCTTTTATTTTAGTCATGAACAGCTGAAATAATGTCTGACCGAGGATGTTTCCGGTGGTTTATTGCACATCCAGGCATCAAATTAGGTTTGGGGGCAAAAACAGTAACATATGGTCAGTCTAAGTTGGTGTAAATGTGTGTGTGTGTGTGTGTGTCTGCTTTCCAGACGATCAGGTACAGTTTACTGTCTTAGAAGTATAAGAAGAGCCTCCCTCTGTTTACACTAAATATTTCCAAGTTGACGCTGTCAGTCTGCTACATGAGATACAGGAAGTGTGTGTGTGTGTGTGTGTGTCCAGAGTTTTTGTGTCTTGTAAGTTCTTTCTAATAATCTAGATTTCATATGTTCTATTAAAATTACCTTGAAAATGTTCTGATGGGGCGGCGCGATGACGTAGTGGTTGGTAGGTCGCCTCACAACAAGAAGGTCCTGGGTTCAAATCCCCTCTTACTGTGCGGAGTTTGCATGTTCTCCCTTTGCTTGCGTGGGTTTTCCTCCGGGTACTCCGGTTTCCTCCCACCGTGCAAAAACATGTGCATTAGGTTGATTGATGATTCTAAATTGACATAGTAGTGAGTGTGTGTTTGTGTTTGTGGCCCTGCGATGGACTGGTGACCTGTCCAGGGTGTACACTCGGCCTTTCGCCCTATGCGCGATGGGATAGGCTCCAGCAGACCCCCGTGACCCCGGGTTGGGAAATAAGCGGGTGTGGAAGATGAATGAATGATGAAATCATCCGGATTAGCCTTTGTATCAAATACTATAGATGCATTAAGCATAAAAATTCTGTCACATGATCATAAAATCGATCATATAGAAAAAATTTTAATGCAGCACATCAACCCCGGAGGTCGCACTGGATAAGGGCATCTGCCAAATGTTAATAGTTCAACAACCCCTTAATTGATTTTGGTAGTCAGCATGTTTGTAACATTGTGATCCAGTTTGTCTGTTTCACTTTCTGGGCCAAAGTAATGGATACAGGATGTCATTTACACACACACAAATTAATTCATTCATCTTCTATACCTGCTTGTTCCCTAAGTTGGGTCACTGGGGTCTGCTGGAGCCACTCACACTTACTCCTATGGGCAATTTAGAATCACCAAGCCACCTAACATATATGATTCAATTAAATCAAACCCAGGACCCTACTGGCTGTAAAGCAACAGTGCTAACCACTAAGCCAGAGTGCTGCCACCAGTCAGAAAAAATGTTTGTTAGAACGTTTTTTTTTTTTACATTTACTTTGTCAACATGGAGGGAGATCTTAACAATCCATGTACAATCCATGCCCAAAAACTGCCCAATCCCTCAATCGTCTTTCTTCTTAGATGTTTTTCATAAACATTCCCTTGTACAAAGACTGTGTTGATACATGGTTACTTGTCCATTGAACTACAAATCATCTTGGACTAAGCGTTGCTGCTTTTTTTTTTTTTTTGCACTATTTTCTCATACTTCTGTTGTGGCTGCGTGGTGGCATAGGGGTTAGCACCGTCGCCTCACAATAAGAAGGTCTTGTTGGGTTTCCTCCGGGTACTCCGGTTTACAGTCCAAAAACATGTACATTAGGTTGATTGGCCCATAGGAGTGTTAGGATAGGCTCCAGCAGACCCCCGTGACCCCGAATTATGGAATAGGCAGGTACAGAAGATAAATGGTTAAATGAAGACTTTCATTGATTTTGTGTTTATAATTATCAGTATGTAGCACCATGGTCCTGCAAGACAATTTAAACTATTTTTACACACACATAGCAGAATAAGGGAAGCTTGAGTTGATTTGACAGTTTGTCTTTTGCAACAGAGAAGCAGACAAAGTATCTCCAGCTGTGTTGGTGTTGGAAGGAAAAAAATCAGTCAAACTCAGTGACTTCTGCAGTTTGGAGACTACAATGGTTTAAACTACTGAAGGAGGATTTCTTAGACCTTTTTAAATGTTGATGTCTTCAACTGTTTACATGTTCCACAGTTCATTTAGAGAGGCATCTACATGTATATCATTCAGGAGACACCTTTATTCAGACTGTCTTACACCTATGTTATTTATACAACACCGATTAGAGGCACCCAGTAGTGACAGCCTGGTGGTGCTCGGAATGAAACCCATGACTTTCCGGTCAACAGTCCAATGCCTTAACCACTGAGCTACCACTTCCAATGTTTAAAATTTGCCAAAAGAGAGAGGCTTATGGATTGGAAACTTTTGAGTAACATGATGAGTTGTGGGTGGGTGAGTGGCTGAAAAATCTTCTACCGTATTTAAATAGCCCCAAATTCTTGTTTCTCTGGGTCAGCGATGGAAATATCGGCGCTTCCAAGCTGCCAATTTTGGAGCAAGGCCCTTAATTCTATCCCTGCTCTAGAAGTACTGTTCTATGGTTGATTCAATCAGGAGTCCAACACTTGAACTACTGAGCTAACAATTCTGGTATGTTCCTACAACATACTGCTTTCTTATAGGGCCAAATTGGTGAGAGATGTGGCGTGTATGTGCTGAGATGTTTTTATTTGTCCTCCTTTGTTTTACTGTTCTGGTGAGGAATTCTATTGTCCTAAAGTATGTGTGACTACAGGTCACAATGGGGTCACCTGTGTGTCCTGAAGAGATGACTTCTCAATTCCTGCTGCTTTTTATACATTTCACATAAAATATTGTGAAATTTTATTTAATTTTTACACAAGATTCCTCTTAATAGCAGTTTTCTCCCACAGTCCATAAATATGTAAATTAGGTTGATTAGTTTTTCTAAATTACCCCTAGGTGTGTGTGTGTTTGTGTGTGTGGCCCTGAGATGGTCTGGCAACCTGCCCAGGGGTACTGCCTCTCGCCCTATGAGCATCAAGATAGGCTCCAGCAGACACCCATGATCACGACTTAGGGAATAAGCAGATATAGAAGATGAATGAATGAATGACATCTGAAATAAAAGTTCCAGACAAGGCATAAAGAAAATGGTGGGGCTGTGTTGATTGGGTGACCAGGAAGACCTGGGTTCATACCCCACCACTGCCAAGGAAGACCTTGCTTCCAGATCCTTCTTGCTCCTGGGGCACTTTATCATAGCTGACCCTGTGTCTGACCCAAACCTTCCAAGACAACACATTGGGATGTAATCCCCCGGGAAAATGGTAGCCTAGTGGGTACAGTGTTGGACTGATACCAGAAAGACCAGGGACCACCAAGCCACCACTGTGGGCTCCTAAGCAAGGCCCTTAACCCCAAATTGCTCAGTTGTAAGTCGCTCTGTATAAGGGCATCTGCCGAATGCTGTAAATGTAATCCCCGGTTAACAAAGTTGTGTTAAAATCCCGCCATGATGAGGTAATGTCGCATGTAGGCACATCAGGCTTAACATTACTTCTGTGCAAAACCGGAAGGGTCTAAAATGTTAGTGAGGACAGCTGTCTGGCGGTAATAAGTTCTGCAGATGTTCTTTACAACCCCCACCCCCATGTTTGAAGCGGAATATGAGGAAGTGTATAATAGAGCAAGGCTAATTCTACATGCCCTCAGTGCTGTGGTTTAGTGCTGTACTATTCCACTTAATGCATTGGATTCTTTTTCTTGCTTACTGAATATCTTCATTCATTCATCTTCTACACCCGCTTATTCCGTAACTGGGTCACGGGAGTCTGCTGGAGCCTGTTTTTGCACACAAAGGGCAAAAGGGCGGGGTACCCCCTGAACAGGTCACAGGTCGATTAAAGGGACACACTCACTCCTATGGGCAATTTGGAATCAGCAATCAACCTAATGTACATGATTTTGAACTGTGGGAGGAAACCATAGGAAACCCATGCAAGCGCAGAAAGAACATGCAAACTCTGCACAGAAAGACCCCATACCTGGAAATTGAACCCAGGACAACCATATATGAAACCACCACGGAGACTGTTCTTAATTAGGTTAAGAACGCTCATGTCCTGCACAGAACCCTTACTCCATCTTTAAACTAAAAAGTTTGGGATAAACTGGAACCATGACTGGACCAAACCAGACCTCAGCTCATTGCTGTCTTATCTTCATATTAATATTGCAAATGAATGCGTGTGAAAATCCCTTTCTGGATAACTTTTTCCAGATTTGCGTCAGTGGTTCTAGATTAAAGAATGAGACTACACCGGGAACATGTTTTCAAACGCACATAGACAAGTGCGTCAATGTTCTTTTCATAATATTGTTGATATATACATTTACAGGCAGCATGGTGGCTTAGTGGTTAACACTTGCCTTACAGCAAAAAAGTTTCAGGTTCATATCTCCTGCAGTGGTATTTCTGTGTGTACTCTGGTTTCCTCCAACAATCCAAAAACAAAATTACCCATAATTTTCAATAAATGTTTTTATTTGTCAGTTTTATTTTTCATTCATTAATCTTCTATACCCAGTTATTCACCAATTTGGGGTCAAAGCGGTCTGCTGGAGCCTCTTCTAGCTCACATAGGTCACATAGGCCATTGCAGGGCTAAACACACAACCACACACAATTTAATATCAACAACTAGCCTAATGCATATGTTTTTGGACTGTGGGATGAAACCGGAGTACCTGGAGGAAACCCAAGCAAGCGTTAGCAGAACATGCAAACTCAGCACAGAAAGACCCAAGAATCGAACCCATGACTTTCTTGCTAAGGTGCTAACCACTACATCAATGTGCCGCCCTAAAAAAAGAGCAAATTTAACCACATACATTCATTCATAATCTATACCCGCTTATTTCCTAGCTTGGGTCACAGGGTTCTGCTGGAACCTAGCCCAGTGAACATAGGATCAAAGGCAGTGGTAAACCATGTACAGGTCGGCAGTCTATTGCAGGGCCACCAACAACCACAGACACTTACACTCACTCCTATGGGCAATTTCGAATTGGCTATCAATCTAATGTACATGTGGACTCTGGACTCTCCATACCTGGAGGAAACCCAGTCAAGCGTGGGAAGAACATGTAAACTCTGCACAGAAGGACTCCAAGCTGACGAATCAAACCCGGGACCTTTGTGCTGTGAAGCGACTGTGCTGACCACTACGACAACATGCTGGCCTTCATCTGTACATAATATATTCTGAAAGCAGAGTCAAAACTGAACCCACCCTTGTCCAGTTTTTTTTTTATGTTCCTTCTCCAAAAATTCTGGATTTTAATTGTGTAGTTTCCAGGAGCTGTCTAAGAACAGCTGGGTTGGTTAACACAAAACAATAGAAAACATAAAATTCTACCATGTTATCCTTTTTTTCCCTTCGGTGGTATGTCCAAAAGTGCCCGTCTGGACAGTTTCTCATGCAGTAGCGTGTATAAATTACTGGTCATTTTAGAAGTAGACTAAAAGTAATTCGGGCGGCACACAGTGGTTAGCACGGTCGCCTCACACCAAAAAGGTCCTGGGTTCGAGTCCTGGGCACGGGGTCTTTCTGTGCGGAGTTTGCATGTTCTCCCCGCGCTTGCGT
>JAOTQW010091841.1:0-10835 GCA_026260075.1 Sisor rabdophorus | reverse complement strand
CAGCAGACCCCCGTGACCCCGGATTCGGGAATAAGCGGGTAAAGAAGATGAAATCTAGCACTTAAAATCTTTTTTTGGACAGTCACTGCACATTCCTATTGTTGACCACGACAATAAATGCAACTATATTACTTTAAAAATATATAAAAATTCTGCATTCTGTAGTTAAGTTAGAATTCTGAAAACTGTATGCTGTTTTTATTTTTATCTTTTTATTTTCAGTGTCGCAGCTGGAAGCTCTGTCATGATTTAGCAGGCAATTGACAAGCTTATTAGTCTTACAAAAGGCAAACTCGTGGGCAAGGGAGCTCATAGTGACAGATTCAATTCTTAGAAGCATGTCTCTAATACAGAGGAGAGAAAATAGAAGGCAGGTGAACAGAGAGGAGGCTTTTAAGTGTTTTAGCACAAGAATTGTTCATCAGTTTTCTTAAGCGCTACATTTATTGGCTTTTGCTTTTTTTTGTCCTATCCTGATGTGCTAGTGTCAACACACAAAAAAGCTTAATAGAATTATTTAACAACTAGCATTGGGGTGGCATGGTGGGGTAGTGGTTAGCACAGTCACCTCACAACAAGAAGGTCCCTGGATCCCCAGGGTCCTTCCGTACAAAGTTTATATGTTCTTCCTATGCTTGCATGGGTTTCCTTTGGATACTCCAGTTTTCTCCCACAGTCCAAAAACATGTACATTAGGTTGATTGGCTCTAAGTTGCCTATAGAACTGAGTGTGTGGGTGTTCGTCTGTCTGTGGATAAGCGGGTATAGAAGATGAATGACTAGCATTCTGTCCAGGCATTTAAGACAATTTTTCCTATTAAAAGTTGGCCAATTTTTAAGTCACACAGTAAAACATTCTAACAGCCTTGGTGCAGGAAGCATCCAAAGAATATGATAAATAAGTGAGTGACATAGGCATTATGCTTTACGGAGGTTAAACATACTTCTTAAAAGTATAATAGAAAAGTGCTCACCAGGCAGATTGGTGTGAAAAGGCTAAAACAATGAGACATTACTAAAAAGACAGAATTAATTTTAAAAAAGAATAAGAGCAACAACGACTGTTGGGATTAAATCTTCCAGGACAAAAGAAAGATGAGGAGCAATGACCAGCACACCAACTGTGTAAATGCCACCATCAGTTTTAATAAAGCATGTGAGCGTTTCATGGGCTGTAATAAATCCATGCAACCTTTATTATTGATATGGGATCCTAAAACTATTGAAGGCTGAATATAGAATTTTTAACCTCTATTGCAACCAAGCCATTAGGATTAATTGGAGCATATGGACTAGAGTTAGCTAAACAATGTACAACTCCAAAAGATTTCCACTACAGTACAAAAAGACTAGTTTATATATGTGTAGACTTTAAATAATGTTTATTTAAATGCCTACTAAAACTCATATAAGTCTATACTGTATACACACTATATATGTTTATAAACCACATGTCTTTGATTACTTTGCTTTTATTTTCACTAACGATTTAAGGCATGGTATTATACACATTACCTATGAAACTAAAGAATTAGTTCATTCTTAGGTTATTTTGTTTCTCATTTTACAAGATTTAGAATTCAGTCTTATAATAATGGTTGAATTTACTGAAACTGCTATTGTTATTTTTATCTACACAATTCGATAAAAACTATGTGATTTTTTAGTTCCTATGGATATGAATGTGCTGTCATTCCAATTTATGAATTTATGGAACCAACCTTTAACACATCAACCTTTGGTAAAAAGTGAAGGTGTGCTGCTGAAGTGTCCACATTTTTTGCCCATATCATTTACATGCAATTTAGTGGTTTACCTATCTCACTTGATAGATTTACTTTGCCTTGTGCACATTCATCCATGTGGAAATGAATTGCTCTCTATGTAATGAGGTTGTAAGTGTCTATTGATGCCTTGCACCATGTGAAGAATAAACTATATGAGGGGGACCATAAACTTCTGCTGATGCAGGGAATGATTATTTAGGTAATAAGAAGGTGCACTAAGCTTTAACAACCTGACCTGAATGAGTAGCAAGAATAAGGGTTTTGTTTGGGATTAGTAAATCTAATGTCTGTTATTCTATACAGTGTATTTTACAAATGCTTTGTAAATACTTAATTTATAAATGTTTGGTTGATTTATATTGCTAACAAGCTCAAGTCACACATATTTCCAAAATCCTATTTATAATGGTTTGTCCCTTATACACATTTTTCTACCTTTATCCCATTGATTTTCCAAGTAAGTCAGGCGTACTCTTCTCTGTTATGCAACATGCCATCAAAGCATGTTTGTCAAGGGTAAGATGCTAAGTTACAGTAAAAAGCAAAAAGCCATGTAGAGAAAAGATCCCCTTAGAGTGAATCACAGGTTGTGCTGGTTGCTCACATTAGCTGCTTTTTAGAAAGCACTCTGAGTGCACAGACTGTCACAACCCCAGAGCTAAATCTGCAAAAGGCATTGAGCATGTGAACAAAAAATAAATAAACCATTGGTTTTAAAAGACAACAAAGAACATAACACACCACACCTGATTAGATAACACTGCAAACTCATAGAGTATATTGTTCAGTTAAAAACATGTTTTGAAGCATATGCTAAATCTTATATTTAAATAATAAACTTTTCTATGTACATTTCTATGTCCCTAACATTAAAAGCACCTCCAAAAATAGTCACGGACACCACAGCACATTTTAAGAAGTGATGAGGTATCTAACATCAAGGCAGCAGCAGCAGGTGCTTTAAATCCTCTAAATTGGTAGATGGCACCTCTATGGATCAAACTTGCTCGTCTAGTACATGCGTCTTTTTTTGAGATTTGAGAAATCTAAAGGTCAAGTCAATACCTTTAACCTTTTTTAATGTTCTTTACACTATTTCTAAAAATTTTTGTTTGTTTGTTTTTTTGAAGGTGGATTTCTGTTATTAAATAACATTATCATAATGGGGTGTACTTGGTCTGCAACAGTATTTAGATAAGTGAAAAGTGCATAGGTAACATCAACATGAATATTATAGAACTTAATGTTTTTTATCAGGAAAATGGCCACAGCATTACATTTCGTCCACTGGCTTGCCATTTTTTTCTTGCTTTCTTTTTCCTAGGTAAGCGATGTGTGAACACCCAGCTATCCACATGAAGTAAATTTTATTACTTCAAAGTTCAGAGCTAATAATTATGTGTCCATTTTATAAGGTTTTGCTGGTGTACAGGAGTCAGTCCACTCGAATTTAAAGTTTGATTTTACATTTTTCTAGTATAGCCACCGTCCACATTTTCAGCAGTTTGTGTTACGGTAGCTATTTTTAGAGATCAGAACAGAGAGCGTTCTGTCCTTACATGCATCAGTGAGCCTTGAACATCCATGACACTGTTGTTGGTTTACTGCAAAGTTACTCAATTCTTATGCTTGGCCACTTTTCTTGCTTCCAATACATAAACTTTGGAAACCGACTGTTTAGTTTCTGCCTAATATATTCCACCCACTGACAGCTGCCACTGTAATGAGAGAATAAAAATATTTTTTTTTTGTGACAGTGACTCAGATATTTATACATACAGTATATGTGTGTAAAGATGTTTAATAACACAACAACTTAAAAATTGTGAAATGCTGAATCTGATTAGATTTGGATTTAATGTCTAGAACAATATTAAATCCAAATGTATTAATCAATTCATTTATTCATTTTCTATACCCGCTTATTCCCTAACACTAGGTCACGGGGTTCTGCTGGAGCACACACACACACATACACACACACACACACACACACACACACACACACACACACACACTCACTCCTGGCAATTTAGAATCACCAATCAACTTAGTGTAAATGTTTATGAACTGTGGGAAAAAAACAGAGTACCCGGAGCAAACCCACATATATGCAAACCCTGCACAAAAAGACACCTTGTCTGGGAATCGAGCCTGGGACCTTTTTACTGTATGGCTATTCACTATATTACCATGCCGCGCATCCAATTATATCGATATATGTAAAATGTCTGGTTTAAAAATACATCAATTAACATGTGATATCTCAGAAAAGTGTATTGTGACATATTGTTTAGCATTCATGCACAGTGTGCCAGTACTTCAGTTTTCAGGGGAGCTTTAAATTTAATTAAATCATGAACATCTATCTGGGACACCAACAAGGGGCGTTTATTTGGCAGTTTGGTTCAAGGTTTCATATTGGATGGTTCTTCGCTTGTTTTTCAATCTACAGTAATAGATGTTCGATGCAGTCAAAATTGAAAAAAACAAAACTATAAATTGGTGGCGTAGTGGTTAGCACCTGAGTCCTGAGTTTGAATCCCGGGCACGGGTTTTTTTGTGCGGAGTTTGCATGTTCTCCCAACGCTTGTGTGGTTTCCTCCGGGTACTTCGGTTTCCTCTTACAGTCCAAAAACATGTGCATTCGGTTGATTGGTTATTCCAAATTGCCCATAGGAATGAGTGAGAGTGCGTGTGCTTGTGTGTGTGTGGCCCTGCAATGGACTGGCGACCTGTCCAGGGTGTACCCCCTGACTTTTGCCCTATGTGCGCTGGAATAGGCTACAGCAGACGTTTGGAAATAGGTGGGTATAGAAGATGAACAGATAAAAAAATATACAGTATGTTTTCTATTCTACAAATATTCATTCATTCATTAATTCATTGATTTGCTTTAGCCGCTTATTCCCGGATCCGAGGTCACGGGGGTCTGCCAGAGCCTATCCCAGCGCACATAGGGCGAGAGGAAGGGGGTTCACCCTGGACAGGACACCAATCTATCACAGGGCCACACACACATAACCATACGCACTCACATTCACTTCTCTGGGCAATTTAAATTCACCAATCAACCTAATGCACATGTTTTTGGCCGGTGGGAGGAAACCAGAGTACTGAGAGGAAACCCACGGAAATGCGGGGAGAACTCCGCACATAAAGACCCCGAGCCCGGGATTTCGAACCCAGGACCTTCTTGTTGTGAAGCGACGGTGCTAACCACTTTGCCACCGTGCCGCCCCTACAAATATTTAAAATGCTATTTATGCATATAGAGCTCTAATTATGACATTAAGTTATTTATATGTACCTACTGTACCTTAAGACAAGCCAGTCCCAATAAGTGTGTTTTAAACTATTATTTATAGTACTTGGCAAGAATCTGTCAGCATCTCAGCGTGGCCAGATGCCCATTTAACAGAGCAGAAAAAGCCTTGCAGAATTCACAATACTTAATTAATTAATGTTCTAATTAAAACATCATCTGTAAAACATTCCTTTGCTGTAAGCTATGATAAACAAAGTGTGCTGGTTAAATAAAATATATTTAGCATATTTCCTGTTCACAGTTATTTAATGTATTGTTTCTAAATTGTTATATGAGAGGACTATTTATTTCTTCAGCTTGTAACATATCTATGATTGTAGATAAGATTCCGATTAGAAAACACCATCTTGTTTAGGATTCTAAGTGGAAAATTCTTTAATTGCTGTGTAAGTAAACCTTCTGATCACAGTTTCAGCTTCATGAACACCATAAACATGAACACCCTTATATCCGTGATTTATTTAGTATATAAAGCTCTATCCTAGGGTTATAATTTAAATCACATACAATTCAGTGTTATATTTGCACTGCTACCAAATGGACATATAGGACAAATCCAATACGTATAACTAAGGGTTTTATGCACATTAACCTGTAGCTTAAAGTAAAAACTATCCCTAGTTTGCTGTCACATGATATCAGAAGTAATAAACAGTTTTTGATAACTATGCACTGACATACAGTATAGCTTTTGCTAGTCCTATCTAACAAATAAATGCATAATATGTTTAATGCTATTATTAGTAATCATAAAAGTTTTAAACCGCAGTGCCTGGTATTTGAATGCCAGATTACATTCATTCCTCCGAATTCATTCATTCATTCATTCATTGAGGCAGGATGAGCATCATTACAGCTTCGTTTCAGCCGCAGTCACGTGCATTTAAACAGCTGGATTTGTCTAAGGACACCGGAAAAAAATTGTCTGAACGTTAACTTACTTGCTCCGACCAAAAACATATCAGTGGCGAAAAGCAACAGTGTTACAGAGTTGAGCAAAACGATAAAGCAAGCCATAATATCTTTTCGATGCTTCTGTTTTCGCCCGTGAATATCGCAGACTCCAAAATAGCTTCAGGCGCGCTTCTTCATCCGCTCCATGCTTCCCGAATATTACGCAATTAACCAAATCTAACGCAAGTACATCAACTTCAGAGGTTTCGCCCACAAGATCATGTCCACGAACACACTTGATGAGCTCCAGAGGATGTCCATGTCTTGGTATGTCAAGTGTCCTGAGTCATTTTTTTTTTAATTTTCGACTACTGGAATCTATTTTTTTAGTCTCGCAATTAAAGTCAGCTCACGTGTGAAGGATGCGAGTCGTTCCAGATTTACGCGGTACATCCTACAGCACGCAGGGTGAGGCATATGGCAGAGTTGGTCTCGGCTCCGCACACGTAGGTAAAAAGTGTTGGTTGTGCAGTGATTAAGGAGTCTGGAAAAGCAACGAGCAAAGCTGACGTTAACTCTTCGCTGGTGTGTGTGTGTGCGTGTGTGTGGGAAGGGAGGTGTAATTCCCCTTTAATTCATTTATTACAATATAAAGGTTTCTAAAATTTGGGACAAAATAAGCTAGTCCACCCCCCATAGTTTTCATAGTATAAGAGATACCATCATATGAGAGTCTCACCTCTAATGCATCAGAACAAGGACAAATATGATACACAGATGGAATAAAAAAATCATAGACTGGTCATTTGTAAAAGAAGGTCAAAAAATTCCATTGCACGTTTTTTGATCATTAAAACATCCTATGTAATGTTATTCTGGTGAGTTTAAATTTTTTGCTCAATCCTGCAAAAGGAAGTTTGTACAAAACCATAGGCAATTATTTGCTTTTTATGTCGGTTCACCTGCTTCAAGTTTAACACGAAAACAACTGTTTTATGAAAAAGTGGAATATACAAAATAAAATCAACTAAACGTCAAATCAGTAACGAGTCTTTCCCAAACTGCTGTCATAAGGTTGCACAGTACAAACAGATTTTTTCAGTAGGTTGTGGCATTTTAACTTCAATGTAACCTAAAGAGCCAAACACATTTTCAGCAAGACAATGCCTCTGTGCATAAAGCCTCTGAGCTTCAGGTAGATAAAGCCACTATGATTAAAGTAAAATTAGTTGAGGGGCTCATAGTCCTAAACGCAATCTTTATTGGACAAACTGGAACACAGACTGCAAACTAGAACTCATGACCGTTAGTGCTTAATATCACTAAAACTATATTGGCTAAAATTCTTACAGCATTGTATATGTGTGTTGGTGTTCCATAAGATTATTATAAAACTGAGATTAAATCTAAAATAAGATGTTTAAAAACACATATTGATGTGAGAGTCGTATGTCCAAATACTTTTGCACATATATTCTATGTTAAATGACTTGCATCTTATGATTATTGATTGTTTGCAGCTAAGATAATATGGTTTGTTTATAGACATTTTATTTGTATTTTTAAAATTAATTTAATTATTGACATTTTTCATTTTATTATAGAACAACCACACACACTCACTCCTATGGGCAATTTAGAGTCACCAATCAATATAATGTACATGTTTTTCAAACTGAGAAAGGAAACCGGAGAACCCCAAGTAAACCCAAGCAAGCATGCAAACTCCTCACAAAAAAGACCCCTTGCCCAGGAATTGAACCCGGAACCTATCTGCTGTGAGGTGACCGTGGAATACATGATTTCAATATACATAAAATCTAATTTAAAACGAGAAGACACATAATTGCAATATTTTTAAACCACTTAAGTTGTTTTATGTAGTCTAGTGTTTACCATACCTAAGAAAATGCTGGAAGAAAATGTTAGGAAGGAAAATTAGTACCAGGATTTAACTTTAAAACTTATAAATAGCTGTGGCTTTAAAATATTGAAATGAAATTGGTTTTGTGGCAAACTCTTCTCCCCGTAATTAATTTTGAAGGATTTATATGACAGAATTCATCATCACATTTAGTTTATTTTAAATCATTCTGATTTGGCATGGATATCAGTGCAGTGAGTCATCCTTAAGCATATTAGTCTTGTTCAGCCAGATGAAGAAATAGACCCCAGAAAAAACTGAGCATCTGCCATTTGACTTCAGACTCGATGACCATTACTGTGTGGATAATAAAATTTAATTGATATATTAGGAAAAAGCATTCACCCCCGCTGGCACTGGGACTGGGTTATTAAACATTAATAAACATAATCTGCTTTAGAAAGTAGAATTTATTTTGTTTCCTTCATCAACTTCTTTATTATAACAGTTTGTGATACAGTCAAATTTTTTTATTTACTCTATCAGCTACATCTAAATAATAAAGTGCTTACCATACAGGGCAATTTATTTTAAAGCAAGTCTTCTAAAGTAAAAGCTGAGCGGCTACAGAGTTAAAAGTCTTGTTAATGTTGCTATTATACACAATATAAATGCAAATTACAAGCCTGTACAGATATTGATTTACCTCACAGCATCAGCGCATAAAGCTTTTTACTTAAGTAACGGATCAGCAAAGACATTTTTTTAGGTCACTAAGAAGAATAAATATTTATGCTTCATGTGTGATTCAAGTTAAAACCATAAAACCCATAAAAAAATAAATTAGTAACCTCCATTACTAAATTAAAAAGAAGAGAAAGTTAAAAGAACTCATCATAACATCTAATAGCTGCAGAAGAAAGAATTAAAATATGGTCCCATGCTTTAAGACAAATTGCTTTATTCACAACAATTTTGTTATCATTGATACATAATCATAACTACTCAATCTTAATTGGATGGTTTCATTCATTTAGTTATCTTTCATACCCGCTGATTCCCTAACTCAGAGTTACGGGGATCTGCTGGAGCCCATCACAGCGCACATAGGAAGCGGTACACTCTCATCAGGTCATCAGTCCATTGCAGGGCCACACTTAAACAAAATTTACAAGACACAAATCGACATGATGTACAAATATTTGAATTGTGTAAAGAATCTGGAGTACCTGTAGTAAACCTGTGCAAGTGGGGATATAAATTGCAAACAAAAAAAGCCCTTGCCCAAGAATAAATCTCATTTATTCTCAATCTCAATCTCAATCTTTTACTGTGAGTCAATCCTGCTAACTACAACATCACTGTGCTGCCCAGCGACGTGTTCATAGCAATAACATACTGTACATAAAAAAATTTCCGAGTTTTCTAAATATATAATATGAAATATATAAAAAATATTGTTATAAATTAACATTTTCTTAAATTACAATGTGATGTTAGTTGTTGGTCATTTTAGTTCTCAAAAAACAGTTTCATGAAAATATTATCATTAGTATTGTTGTTTTTATTCTTTTATTGTTGGTTTGGGGGTGGTGTTTTAAGCTTATTATTGTTATTATCATTACTGTTGTTATTTTTTTGGTGATGGAGGTCGTGATTTGATATTATTTTTAAGCACTTGTTGGACAAAGAACATTTATTTAGATTCTTTACCCAATTATTAAATGTCAGTGTAGACTTGAAATTGACCTTTATTATCAGGTGAAAACAGCACTCTGACTGCAGGCTCAAATATATGTTAAATATACACACATGTAGTAAATATGCATGTTTAAAAAACTGGTCTAAAAGGCTCCACACATTTTCTCAAATACTCTGCAGACAGAAGAGGATCTCTTATCTGGGTACCAATATACTACCAATATAATACCAATTTTTTTACTGAGCAATTGGAGGTTAAGAGCCTTACTCAGGTGCCCAGTGAGGGCAACATTGTGGTGCTGTGAATAGAACCCTAATCTTCCAATTAACAGACCACTAATGTGCTACCACTTCCCCATCATGCATTATGTGCTGCACTCAAAAGTCCAGCAGTAAAATGAGACAACTGCATACAAAATTGGCACTAAGACTGTTCTGGCTTCCCCTAGGAAAAATCCATTAGTGAAATAATTTTGGTCTTATAAAAGCAGACAAGAAAAATACTATCCGGAATACATCTGCATTTTAAACAGGCCTCTCTATTCAGTTTTTCTTTAGCAGTTTTATTACTTTTGTATACAGCATTCATGCCCTATTTTCCATCCAGTGATTGCAGTGGTATTGTAGAGGGAAAAATGGTCTCTGGAGCATCTGGGAAGTAGAAAAAAGAATAAGGTATTGAGTCTCTGGCGTGATGAAGAAGGTCAAATTCAAACCAGCAAACAAAGACTATCTTAATGTTTTGTTTTATGTTTAATATTGCAGCTCATGAATAAATGAAGTATGACTGTGTTGCATTCAATTGACTTAATCATCAAGGAAATTATTTATCTATAATTATATATATATATATAAATATATAATTATATAATTATATATATAATTACAAAAATAAATGAAAAAATTACTTTAAGTTAGTACATGTTATATGTACAAGTACAAAAGAGAACTTTTAGAGAGCAATGGCATTTTTGACCTTCTTCTCATCTCCTATTCTTTCTTTTCCGAAAGTATTATTGATAGTATAAAAAAATTAGGGATAACAGATATAATTTGATCATTTACCTTAAATGTCTTTAAAAACAACAGAATGTGCACTTTCCCACCAAATCATACAGTGTACAATAATGAGTGTGTAAAAGATGCTTGTCACAATAAGGTAATGCAGCAGGATATATATAATTCAACTTTGTAGATGCATATAGATCATTCATTCATTCATCTTCTTTACCCGCTTATTCCCGAATCCGGGGTCACGGGG
>JAOTQW010091832.1:0-10835 GCA_026260075.1 Sisor rabdophorus | reverse complement strand
CAGGACCTTCTTGTTGTGAGGTGACCGTGCTAACCACTATGCCACCGCACCACCCCATAAACTACTTAATTTTTAAAAATAAAATACACATTATTAGAATGTGCTAATTTTGAGTATGTAAAACTAAGAAGGGTCCACATTTTAAGAAACTAGGTATCAATTGCATTTTAGGATAATTTTTTCTGAAATATTAAAAGAATAAATATTAAAAAATTCACTAGTTCTTTAAGTCATGTCATTAGTTCTGATGCTATTAACTTTGGCATTATGTCTAAAGACATGATGCCGCAAGTACTACAAAAGCAGAAATACAAGTTTTTATGGACAGAGGAGCTTAATTCAGATAGACCTGCTTGAATGCTCAACTTACTTAATATAGGCTAACAATTATTTAAATATAGGCAAATGGCACCAAGTAAGATGATTCTAAAAAAATCTTAAACAAGACACAACAGCTTTATGATTCCTTGGTAATAAGCCTGCTAACAACTAGTTGTATATTACTAAGCAGTTTATTATAGTAAATGGTACATTTGACTTCTAAAGACTTTTGAGGTGTTTATATCGGCGGTTCGGTGTGGTGGCGTAAGGGTTAGCACAGTTGCCTCACAGCAAGAAGGTCCCAGCCAGTGACTCCGCTGTTCTGATTTGATAGAAGGTTTATTCCACTATCTGGGTGCCAGGACAGTGAAAAGTTGTGAGGCAGATAGTCCTAGGTGATAGTGGAACTAGTCGAGCATTACTGCATTCTTAATCATGTGCAGAGGATGAATTGCAATGAGAAGATCTGCCAAGAGCAAGTTACAGTAGTCGAGTTTAGAGATTTACAAGAGAGTGCACAACTAACTGAGTGGCCTGAGTAGATAAGAAAGGTTGGATCCTTACAATGTTATGGGGGATAAATCTGCAGCATCTTTCTATGTTAACAACATGTGAGAAAAACATAATTGATTGTCTATAGTTACCCCAAGGTTATGTGCAGTGGTTGAATAAGAGTGAATTGTCTACAGATTTTGGTATAGGGATGCATGGGTTGGTATAGGGATGCAAAGGGTTAAGTTTCAGTAAGTGAGCTGGCATTCATAATGATATGACCCTTTGTGTTTGGAGATCTGAAGATGAATAAATAAATTCTTTAATCGTGAGGTCCTGCATTTCAAACTCTTGTACCTCTTCTCCCGAGGGAGGTGTGAGCAATCCATGTTGTGGGTGGCTCAGTTCCTTAATGATGGAGACAGCTCTGTGATGGGTTTTGCAGTGGTAGATGGTCTCAAGAGAGGGCAGTGGATGACAGTCTTCACCACTCTCTGCAGTCTTTTGCAATCCCTCGTATATTAACTATAATTTCCACGGTCTTGTCCTTGTTGAAGGAAAAGTTGTTATTCTCACAATGGGTCACAAAACTAGCTACTGCTCTGATGTAGGCCGTTACTGCAGTGCCATTGGCAAACTTCAGGATAATGTTGTCTTTGTGGAAGGCAATGCAGTCATGTAGCATGTAGTCAAGACACACCACTGTGAAACACTAATATTTGTTGTGATGGTATCATCAATTCTGACAGACTGTCCAAATTGCCCAAGCGTAATGGTTTAATCATTATTGTTGCTACTGTACTTTACTACTACTACCACTACTATTACTACTACTAATAATAATATTAATAATAATAACAGTATCTGTAAAAAATGGCAAACAAATAATGTGCAAATAATTAATGTTGAATCACTGTGTGAGATGGCAGGACTGTGGTTTTGGAAAGCTTTAAATGCTGAAGAAGAGACATATTCCAAAAAATAATGCACTAGTGGGTTCCTGCCACTGCCCCTCTAATGAGGAGACTGACTGTCAACAGCAGCCATCCCCACCTTTTTTCTTAGACATTCAGCTCTTTCCCAAGGACCTGCCTGTTTTTTTTCCACAACGACTAACTGTGCAGATTAATCAAACAGGCCCTTCTGCCATACTAGCCTTCTATCAATTTAAAAGGAACCATAATCATAGTCATATTCTCTACAATTTTTACAACAAGAAGCAGAGATTTTGTGTTCACATGCTGCAAAGTCTCATGGAAGATCGGTTGTAATAGCAAAGATGAATATGTTAACGTAAAATAGTATACTGATAATGTAAAATGGAAAACAATGACAAGTAATTCAGTTTAAGCAAATCTTTATTGCATTTTGTTAAAGAAACACTGTGTAATAAATGATTGCCTCAAATAAGAAATGTTTAAATGTTCCATAGGATTCTAATGTTTTTTTATTATTCTTGTAAGTATTATTACTTAAAACATTAATTTAATTATCTTCTATCCATCTTCTATGTCCTTATTTCTGAACTCAGGGTCACGGCTGCGCACATAGGGCGAGAGGCAGGGGTACACCCTGGACAGGTCTCCAGTCCATCGCAGGGCCACACACATACAGATGAACAGCCACACACATATACTCCGAAGGGCAATTCAGAATCCCTGTGAATTTGCTGCAAGACAAACTGCTAACCACTATACCACCATGCCGCAAATGTATAGATTTTTTTCTAATAAGGATCTTATTAATCTAACTTACTTTTTTTGGTTTAACATAATAATACAACACAGAACTACAATAATGTTGTCATGTAGCTAAGCACACGTGCACATTGGAATCACCTCCAATGTGCAAGGTTGCAGACAGATTTTGCATATTAGCAGATGGTGTCTGGCATGGAAAAAGATTGGCAGTGCTGTGTGGCTTTATATCACACTTGTCTGAGTCACCAAGTGATTCAGAACTGCCTCCTTTCCAATTCCAAACATGCACAGAAATGGTGTCACCTGATGCGTTTCACTCAAAATGAAATAACACATGCGTTAAGATAAAGTTATTATTTTTGTTTTTAGAAGTGATTCAACCACTGGAAAGAAAACTGTCATACAGAAAAATGTAAAATAAATTGTATATAGACAGCACATGTAAAGAAAATTGTCCAGGAAATTCTTCTTTAATTTGAATTTTAATTCAAAAATCATCTGGTCACTGAGTTATTGTGCAGGGTTAATAATAGTGTCACATCTACATTCAATTTATAGACATTTCATTGACTGATTTCATATATTCCTAACAATCAATAAATGTAACACTTTTAAAAAAACTTAAAAAAAAACTTGCTGGTTTGTGCTGCAGGAAGTTAACACTTACAATATTGTGATATATGTAAATGTAAGATTATTTATAATTTTGTAGATTTTAACCTTATTAGATTCTACACTGGGCAGCATGTTGGCTTAGTCAATATTATTGCATTTGCTTTTGTTTCAGCTCTGAAACTTTTAAAGCCAGACATCTGAAACTGAGACATGCTTTAGATTTAAATATACCCCTCTCAACAGTGGACCATGATGAGGCTTCCAGCATGGCAGACAAACAATCGCTGGTATAGCAAGCATCTTTGTGGTTGCTCTCACATAAAGGCATAGCAAAAACAGTTCACGGCATGGCATGCTTGTCGTGTGCCACTTCTGGCATGGCGGGGTCGCTGTAAACCTTCAGCTGGAATTGCAGTCAGCAACCTCAAAGAGAGCTGCAGATGGGGTCATTGACACCATTAATATATACAGCATTTGGCAGACAGTGATGCCTGGAGCCCACAGTAGTGCATGGTGGAGCTGGGAACCAAACCCCGGTCTTTCTGTTATCAGACCAACACCTTAACCAGTAGGCCATTCCTTCACTCACCAGATTTGGCTATAAAGCGGCAGCCATCTTGTAGCTTGGCGCTGAAGTGGCAGCCTTCTTGGAGATGTGAAGCAGAAACCGATATCCAGGGTTTAAAGGGTTCCTTGTCTTTTAACCCTACAGTGACCAAGGAACCACTTAAATTTAAAGTATAATCTTACTGACCCCCATTATCAGAAGCCGAAGAGAATCAACACATTAAGTAATTCCTGAAATAATCCTCAATGGTTCTGTTGCTTTCAAGAAGGCAAAGCAGGCGGCTAACTGCTGGGTTCGTTTTTGCTTTTGAATTCTGTAATGAAACACCACTGAGGCAAAATGTATTATAGAACCCAAGGTACAGTTATTAACAAGGTATAAATATTTGACCAAAATAAAGCGACAAACAGGAACTAGACAACACTAACCTAGACTTTACTTACCTTGACTAGAATTAGCTTGCGATTAACATAAATTTAGCTTACCACAGTGGTACAAGGACAAACCAAAATCCAAAAGAAAGACACAAAAAAACACAAAGAAATACACATGACTTAAAAGGAAAACCTAAAAACACATGAATGAACTAACCAAAAAACAAGGACAGGGGAGTGACGTGACAGGACTCTTGAAGAGTCACTCTTCAAAAGAGACTTGGTAGAGTGAAAGGACTCTTTCCCTGTAAGAATCTGTATTCTAATTCTAAAAATAAAACCCACATAAGACCCTAGTCCTGTTTTACCTATGGCAACAAGAAACCCTTTTTTTGTGAGGGGCAGCTTTATTATAAAAAGGATCTGCTTGATCCAAAAACTATTTTAGAATAGACTTATTTACATATATAGATGAAGGATTTAAAGATGAATTTACTGAAGAGGTAGATAAGATAAGAGTCAGATAAAAGAATCAAGGGTCAAAGATCCTTTAGCCGGTCTACCTGGTACGACCTGTAACATGGCCATAGTATGTAAACTTGCTACTGCATGACTTTCTGGGGGATGATGTATGCACTTTTTATAGCCTTGCAAGTGTATTCACTCGTGCTCTATACTGGATAGTAACACTTAGTTAGGTTTAAATTTTTTTATGTTATTCATCTTCTATACCCACTTATTTAGGCTGGAGCCTATCCCAGCGCACATATTGCAAGAGGCAGGGGGTACACCCTGGACAGGTCTCCAGTCCATCGTAGATTTTTTTATGTTTCAAATATTAACATTATTTACATAGATGTATGCAATATCATTCACATTGCAATAATGCACCTTAATTTAAAATAAATGAACATACAGCCCATATTTATTTCCTCCTGTGGAAGTCTAGTTTTAACTTGACTTTAATGTAGAAATGTTAATTTTACTGTCGGATCGTAAATACGTTTTTTTTTGTCAAGACCAAATATCGTACTAATTAACATAAAAAATTAGCTAGCTTACACAAATTAAGGATATGCAATAAATTGTTTATTGATGACAAAATAGACTTTGCTACAGACAATGCACATGTTCAGTTCAGTTTAGTTTGTGAGGTGCAGTTCCAAGGTGAGACTGAGCTTTCCTTTTTGGGAAAAAAACCCAGATTGGTTCTTTTAATTAAACTAGTCTACACTTTACCTTATTATTAAGTTAAAAAAAACTGTTCAGTGTTAATAGCTGTGCATTTTTCAAAAATAACTATATGTAAATTTCAATATACCCCTAGTAACCTATATGTTTAAATATTTTTATATCTCTCAAAATACTCTATTGCCTGCAGCAAGAAGAGCAAAAATGTGCATCAGGCTAAGCTAAATTCAAGCTATGACTGAATCTTACTTTTAACCTAGTCACCTACATTAGGAAGGTACCCCAAGATTACATGTTTTAAGGCATGGCCTCAGCATGTGGCTGGCCCAGAGATGAATAGAGCTTCTGCATTCTAGTGTTGTTGATTGAGAAAGCCCGGCTGGTGGCACAAAGTCTAGTACTTCACAAAAAGAAGCATGCATAATTGTTTTGAAAGAGTATTTGGGTACTTAAAATCTAAAAAAAATAAAAAGTGCACTGAAAGATAATATTCTAAAATTTAAATTAAAGGCTATTTAAGCAATCTGAAGCAGAGTACACTTTAATAAAAACAAATTAAAAATACTTAAAAGAAATATACTAACAATATTTCTTAAACCAAGAAATAAAGTACTGTAATGTTTACCGTAACCTACAAATTATTTTTCTTTTCACACACCCTGAGAAACATTAATATTTAGACCTGGAAGGTCAAATGTACTAGAAGGTGTATATCCAACCAGAAATGTTATGCATTCTGTAGTTTTAAGAACAAGCCAGCAGAGGGCAACCATAAACCACGTACAAAATCGTACTTTTACTTAAAAAGAAAAATAACAAATAAAAATAACAAATCAAACTAAATAAAAAAACCCTTCTATATATTTCATAATTTATTAAAGCAGCATAGAAAATGTACAGATCACTCATTATAATGCATCTTTTATGAGCTGTTAGTGTACAGTGTATTTACATGAGATTTCTTTGCTGTATTTAGTACATACCTAATATGAGACTTTATTTTTTGTGACTTATTAAACCTTTACTGTAATGACTTTAAAGTTGTGCATCTCCAAGTACCCTTCTTATATGTCCAACCCAACAACTCTTATTCACTGCACATGTCTTTTCTATGTTTATTCTTCTTAAAATAATTGTCAGTGAGAAACTAGACAGGAGTCAGATAACGATAAGACTTAGTGGGTGACTAGTTATGAGTGTGAAAGGCAGGCAGCTAGCATAAAACAAATTTAGCTTTCTTCTAGGAGTATCTGGAGCCCTGGAGCTTATGAAAAGAACTGAAGAACTGCAATAGTCAATAGTGAATAGAGTGACAATCAACAATTGTTCAATTCTAACATTATCTTGTAATATGTAATGTGCAATATTAGCACACTGAGCTGTACTAATAATTAATGGAGCTTGAGATCTGTGTTTGAATTACTTTTTCTTTTTTTTACCTTAACCACAAACTTGAATGTTTTTTTATTTTTAAATTTTATGTAATAGACCAACACAAAGGAACACATACAGTCTTCTTTAAAGTTTTGGCAACCCTTGATAAATAATTGATTTTCTAAATTAAAAAATGGTCCCTCTTGGAAATAAAAAAAAAAAGTTTATGCATAGTTACTTTTTATGCCATACATTTTATCTCATTAAAATCGGTTATTTTTTTAAGGTGCCTAAACTTTTGAATTATTGTAATTGTGGAGTGAAACGAAAATTATATTCAATATTTTATGCAAATAGACCAGTGCAGTGGCGTAGTAGTTAGCCTGGTCACCTCACAGTTCAAAAACTTGTACATTAGGTTGATTGGTGACTCTAAATTGCCCATAGGAGTGAGTGTGTGTGGTTGTTTCATATATGTGTGGCCCTTTGATGTACCGAAGACCTGTTTGTGCTGTGATAGGCTCTAGCAGACCCCGTGACCCCAAGCTAGGGAATAAGTGGCCATAGGGGATAAATGAATAAAGATTATGCAAATAAAAATCTAAAAATGTGTGGCATGCATTTGTGTTATGCCCCCTTTATTCTAAAGGCCCAAAAAATTCTAAAATGAGTTGCAAGAAGAAAGCTTTTGTTGTAAAAAAGACATAAGATGTCTTATAGATGCAGTTTGCCACAAGCCATGTAGGGGACACATTAAATGTGGAAGAAGGTGCTTTGGTCAGATGAGACCAAAGTTGAACTTTTGGACCTAAATGGAAAACACTATGTGTGTCAGAAAAGTAACACTGCTCATCATTTTATACACGTTAACCCCAATGTGAAACATGGTGATGCAAGCATAATGCTGTTTAGATACTGTTTTTAAACAGGGACAGGAAAGCTCAGATTTGACAGGTAATAGATGAAGCTAAATACGTGTCAATACTGAAAAAAAAGCAGTTGTAGGCTGAAAAAAACTTGGGAAGGAGATTCACCTTTCAGCATTACAATCTAAGAACATTTATATGTTTTCTTTTGTCATCTGTAGCAAGACTTGAAAATTTGTTTACTGAGGCTCCCCATCCAATCTGACTAAGCTTGAGTTATTTTGCAAAAAATAATGGGTACATGGGAACATAAAATGGGAACATTTTAGTCTGTATTTGTGCAAAGACATACCCCAAAGTACAGTCTCAGAGGGGCTGCTTAACTCAAAGGTATCAGATGTGGCTTCTATTGCTCCACTAGCATGTATGGCTATATTTAAGAGCTGCTATAACATGCTCCACTCCAAAACAAGACATACATTTCATTTTATTTTAGATCTTGTGTGTATTATTGCCCAAAAGATAATGTGTGCATAGAAAACCACATTATTTGAAATAGTTTTTTTTTAAAGCAATGTCTTTTAACCGCACATCATTAATCTGTAATCTGGGGTCACGGGTGTATGCTGGAGCCTATCCCAGTGCACAGAGGCCGAAAGCCAAGGGTACACCCTGGATAGGTCGCAAGTCTTTTACAGGGCCACACAAAGACAAACAACCAAACACAAACACACAAAGCCGACTCATCAATTATAGACTCAAAACCAAACTATTAATGTTGTCTATTATTTATTGGCCAGAAAGTTTTTAATACTGTATATGGTAGATTCTCACAGACACAGTCTAACAAAAAATTAACAAGAAATAACAATTTCTTTACAATTTTTTTCTCCAAGAAGCACTTTCACTAAAATAAATTGAAACCCCCATGGTATTATATGATATCATGACTTTTTCTGTCTGTAAAGATGCTAAAGACAGGTCATGTTGAGGCATAGACAGTGCAACAAAAAAATACGGAAAGCCTTTGTGCACACAAGCATCAGAAGAAAAGCTACTTTGTCGGGCATAAAAGATTTATCAGTCCCTCTTTTGTAAGGCTATTTCCTGACCCCGCCTTGCCTGTGGCCACCAAGTTTACTAAGCTAACTTGAACAATTACTTTATTTTAGTCCCTAAAAGTAGGACTGCATCTTATTAACAGCTTTGTTCTATCATCTATTAAGGCAGCAGTCTGCACCCAAATCTAAATTAACAAAAGCTGTCATTCATCGTTTTGGACTGCATGTGGGCCAATATTTAATGATGGGCCATTCATTAGTTAATGCACTTCCTGTATGCACTATAGCTTTTAGCTCCATAAAAACTGCTGGGCACTACAAAGCTGCTAAAGCAGTAGGTGGCAAGGGTAAAACAAAATAAAAAATAGATTTCAGTCTAAATGACAGAGGATTTTCATGACAGGACATTTATCTAGAAAATGTAGAATTTTTCATTTCACATAATTCATTTTGAGGCAACGACTCCAAAATATTATGTATGAACTAATGAACAAGATATTGGCCATGTGTTTTATTTATGAAGCTTTTGGTGTTTTTATTATTTTTATTTAAAAGCTTTAGCAAATAATATAACAAGTTAAAGAGCTAGCATATATTTTAAATATGTTATACATGCATTAAGCATTTATATATATTTTAATAATACCAATATACGATGTGTTTCTGAATTACATTATGTTTTTTCATTAGCAAATCTTTTATGCATTTTTTAAAATGAATTTTAAACACGGCCACAGAATAAGAAAAGTTGCTTGTGTGAATAGATGATAGTAGGTGCTATTGTGCAAAAACCACACAAAAAAGGCACATATAGGCAGTTACTTACAGGAATGTCTGTATGAGACAGCAGTGTTTGTAAGTCTATATTTTACCCGGATGACTATCATTATGAGATCATCTGTATGGCTCACAAAATTGCTCGTAAAAATTATCCACTTACCGAGTCAGGCAGTGACCTATAAAGACATTTAGCGTAAAACCTTTTAAATATTACATACAGGCTCTTGATCCAAAAAAAATCTTTTAAGGTCTAAGATTATTATATAATTCATTACTAAACAAGCACATAATGTCATTGTCAAATTTGCAGTTCCAGTTCAGGAACTAAAATACCACATGACTACAATGACACTAAGAATGTGCAAGAAGTCTTTGGTTATTTCTTCTTTATTTACACTTTTGACAGCCGGTTAAATCCTTATGCAGCCAAGACACAGTTCAAATGTTAGCTGCATTATTTTATTGTTTTTTAGCTGCTCTATTTTAACTAGAATTTAGCACATGCTTTTCCATGTGGTCACCAAAATAACTTCTTTGAGATGTCAAGCAAGAATTGTGAATAAAATTTTAACGCATCCACCTGCATTGTTTTTCTCAGAGTGAGTGATTTTATCACAATTATGTCTACGAGAAGAGTAAACCATAATATTGTAATTTAATAAACAGCATTATACAGATAGATCGAGGGTTTACCCCTTCCTCTCGCCCTATGTGCGCTGGGCTCCAGCAGATCCCATTTTCCGGAATAAGCGATATGTGTATAAGCTAATAAATAATAGCAAAACATTTACAGCTATTTAAATAGAGCACCTTTGGTTTGTGGTGAAAAATGATTATTTATTAATGATCGAGGCTGAGATGAGACAGCTGATATTGGAGCAGAGCAGCTTAGGACCAGTTTGCTTAGTGCGGGCTGAAGAAAGAGAGAAAAAGAAAAAGAAATAGGCTGGTCCGAAGAAAATTGGTGAGCACATAATTAACTACTATGGAATCTTACCAACTGACACATGTAAGGCTAAAGTAGGCTTGCATATAGGCCTCACCATGTATGAAATAGAAGTAGAAACTTTTGAGAATGTATTTTGAGAAAGTATTTGTGAGGGTTCTCCCGCTTAAAAAGATGAGAGAGGCCGGTGATATATTTTGAGAGACGAAATGAGGACTAACTATGAAAGACGAAATGAGGAAAAAAATCCAGAAACGCGTCACAGTTTTTACCAAAAAGTTCTCACAGTCTCAGTGTTTAAGTCCAGGTTAAAAACGCACTTATTTAATCGAGCCTTTTGTTTCTGATCCCCCATGATAAAAGAGCAAATCTGGGGGACTCATGGGTATTGAGTATTATGGCAATCTGGTATGTCTAGATGCTGTCTTCCCCTCTCTTATTAATTACGCTGTTGTTGATGATGTAACATCATCTCCTCCCAACCACCAGAGAGCACCCTCGCCCGAGTACTGATTGTTCTCTTGCTTTGTTGTCATGGGATTTGTAC
>JAOTQW010091798.1:0-10837 GCA_026260075.1 Sisor rabdophorus | reverse complement strand
CCTAATGTACATGTTTTTGGACTGTGGGAGGAAACCGGATTACCCAGAGGAAACCAACACAAGGGCGTTGAAAATATACAAACTCTACACAGTAAGGCCTCATACCCGGAAATGTAACCCAGGACCTTCTTGTTGTGAGGCAACCATGCTAACCACTAGACCACCACGCCACCCATAAAATATAATTATAAAATATAATTAAATAATATAATAAGATATAATACAAATAAAATTTTTTTTTAAAGGAAACGTTAAAAAAAAGGTATTTTTGTTTTTGACGACATTTTGATGATCTTTTTTTTTTCCTGATGTTATTTTCTTTTTTCTATGTCCCTTCTCTCCAGATTAAAATCACTGGCCCAAACTCTAGACCTTTAAAAAGAAAGGTTGTGTATCTGCTTGTAAATTATGCTGAAAATCAAAAATCTGTACAAAAACTGGTTACAAACATTAAAGGCATTGCAAAGTTTTCCCTGAACACAGAACCATGGGGTCTTGAGCAGGTCTCGCTACAGGTTAGTAGAGTCTTTCTATTGTTCTATTCTTTTTAAAGACACACACTTTCCTGCTCCACCTTGGACATCACTTTGACTCCTATTTGCCTTTCATAGCCTCAATCACAAACTAAATGTTTTGCTGTTTTGGTTTGTTTTTTGAATTCTTTTACATAGGCTCTGTATAAATCAACTAATAAACCAGTTGTGTCAGGGGAAAATCAGCTGACGCCACAGGTTACCACACTGTACCTCAAGCTTCAGCCTTTCTACTCACCAAGCCAAAGTTTTATCAAACTCAGGTGTTGCTCAGCACCTTTGAGTTGCAACAAAAAAGGAGTCATCAGGGCCCAGTACCTGATAAAGAACAGCACACTCTTGTCAAACCAGAAGACCATATCATTCTTCTACATGGTGGGTTTGGGTTCCCAACATTATAACATTGGAAGATATTAAGAGAAGAACTGAAATATGTCTTTAAAGATCTAATTACTCATTATTTGCCCTAAACTTCTCAACCATTTTCTTTTAACCAAAAATAAAATTTTCTGCTTCTTTCTCTTCTTCCAGGTAATGAATAAAGGACATTTGGTTCAAAGTGGACGTATCATAAAAGCCATTGACCATGAAACAGGTTTATTAACATCACAGCATCAAGAAACTCCAAAACCCACAAACTGTTGGTGGCTGATACACCTATGCTATTATTTTTTTAGCAGAGCAAAAAGGCAACCTGGTTGTAACTTTGCAGAACATGCTGCAGGTGTCCCCAGTAGCTCAGGTGGTGTTGTACACAGTCCTTCCCAGTGGTGAGGTTGTGGCAGACAGCCGGAACATTCCTGTCAAGCTTTGTTTTGCAAACAAGGTCAGATATTTGCTTATTTATAATTGTATACATATGAGAAGATCTTTGTTTAGGTAGGTTTCTAACTGAAATCATTCATACAAACCTCAACTCTAGTCGTGGTCTTCAAAACACCTCATATTTCTAGCACTGCCTATGCAGGAAAAGGTTGATCAACTGGATAATGAGTTCCTCATTGGATTCTTTACATTATGATCACCAGCGGCCCTGATTAGTTGAGCTTGTTAATGATCTTCTTTCTCCATTCTAAGGTGCCAAATGATAGGTTAGAACTGAGGATCAAAACTGACCCAATTATAACTGTTTAAAATCCCGCTGTGAGGTAAAAGATAAAATGCTTTTATCCTCAGTTGGAAAGCATGCTTACAATAAGTACTTTGGTATACAGCATCTTTTATGTTGTGCCACTATTTAGACCATGAAACTTATATTAACTGTTTTAGTTTCATGGGGTTCAAGTCAGTCTAGGTAGTCTAAATCAGTCCCAGCCACCATTGTTCATCTGGCACGTCAATTGTAAATATTGGATATGATTTTTTTTGCTAAGGAGCCCTAACGGGAATAATTATGTTACTTAAGATTTAGTTCTGAGCTTCAACAATGTCCACAAGCCTGGTCACCTTGTTATGGTCTCCATTTTGGAGGGCCTGCTAACCTTATTTTTTAAATAAGATGGTGCAAATGTTTTGCTAAATAACTTCATGTCCCACCCTCATTTATGTATTTTTATTTTTTAGGTTTCTCTGAAGTTTTCCTCTACCAAGGAGCTTCCTGGTGGTCAGGCATTACTGACAGTGAAAGCTGCTCCGGGTTCGCTGTGTTCAGTGAAGGCAATAGATAAAAGCCTTCTACTGATGCATTCAGAGAGGGAGCTCAGCATCAAATCTGTATGTCAAACAGAATTTTGTTTAACATTTATATTTATAACCCTCATGTAGAAAGATGTACAAAAACCATTTTGCTAGATCACAGATTAAAAATACTACAAAATTAAAACAAGAAATAGGCTGGTCTTCAGATGCCATGTAAAGACATTCAGGTTATTCCAACAATAAGGTGCCAAAACATACACAAGTCTCAAAGCATGTTTACCCTGTACACCGGACGATAGTGGGATTAGTTAATAAGATTTGGATCTAACAGGACATGGTACAGTCTGTGAAGTAATAAGAGCGTTTTTTCAGGTCTTCAACATGCTGCCTGTACAAACATTATCAGGATATCCATCTACAAAAGAAGATTCAAACTCATGCCTGGAGACCCAGCCTATCTGGAACAGCCCCTCTTCAGCACAGGAAAAGGTGGATGCGTACAACACCTTCAAAGTAAGACAACATACATTATTCATTTTAAACTTACATAAGTAAGTTATGTAAGTATGTTAATCTGGCAGGTAAAGATGACCAGTTCTAAACTACATCACCTTCTAAATTCTGGATTCTCATCGGTTATAATTTGTTGAATAAATTTAAAAGCAGTTGCAAATCTCCGGTTTACATTGATTAGCTTTGTTTAATATAAATATTAATATTGATATTATTGTATATTTTATTAATATATCAGATATTAATATATTGTATTGTATATTGTATATTGTAGTTATATAATATATATAAATCTCCATCACGGAATGCAATGTCATCTAAGGTGGACTATATAATCAAAACTTTTAAAACAAGGTCAAAAAATAACATTGATTTGTAGTATTGTACAGTAAAAATGTTTTTGTATCTGTTTAGGACATTGGAATTAAAGTCCTCACCAATGCAGATGTAAAAAAACCTTTAAATTGTTTGAATACGCTATGGAATTCCACTGGTAAGTATTTTTCTCCAATTTCTTTTTGACTATATGTACTGTATTCTTGGGCAAAATTATTTAAACACTTGTCTATCAAATCCATCTGAATTTCACGGTATTAGTGACATCAGACACTAATGTTGAGGTTTGAAGGTCTGGGGTTTAGCAAGTGTGATTGCTCTGTTACAAGTTCCAAAAAGAAAGGTCTTAGTCTGCTCCCAAACGTACTCTGGTGCGGTTCAATTGAAAAATTAGTATGACCCCATCCAAATATATCTAATCAAAACCAAAGGACGTGATTTCAGAAGCTGATGCAGTAATGCAGGTGATGCAGAAAAAATGCAGTTCTTTTGTCCAGATAATCTACAATTTTAACAGACTAGGAAACAAATTTAAACTGACTTACATTTAGGGTGGTGTGGTGGGGTAGTGGTCGCCTAGTGGGTTTACTATGGGTTTTTACTATGGGACTGGCGACCTTTCCAGGGTGCACCCTTCCTTTAGACATTAGAGAGCTCCAGCAGATGAAATTATGAGCTAACATTTATAGCATTTATTAGTAAGAAACCTTACCCACTTACTTACACACATGCTATTCAGGGGGCCTAGTAGTGGAAGTTTATATAGAACCTTGGACTTAAACTCACAAGATTCTGATCAGTAGTCCAACACCTTAACCCCTGAGCTACCATTGCCTTTTTCTAACGTCATATCTTTTAACCTGATTTTTTATCCACATTAATACCCAAAATACAGAAGCTAAAGCCACGGAGGCACCAGCCAATCAAACTTCTGCTGTATCGACTTCAAACTCAGTCGCTTCCCTCCGCACATATTTCTCAGAGACGTGGATTTGGGATCTTGTTCCGATCAGGTGTGCATGTTTTGTTTTTTTTAAGTTTTTAATTTTGTTTTTGTACTCTTTAAAACTGAATTATTATCTTATATCATATACAGTCAGTGTGGAGCAGGACCCCTTAATAAAACACTCCCAGACTTTATCACAACCTGGCAGGCGGATGCGTTTTGTACCTCACCTGATGGGTTTGGAGTGGCTCCCAAAATTGAGCTTGTTACTTTTCAGCCTTTTGTTGTAAGCCTCATCATTCCAAGCTCCATTGTCCAAGGAGAAATGTTGAAGCTCAAAGCCACTGTCTTTAACTACCTTCAGAACTGTATGATGGTAAGTGTTGTCAATTGCGCTATGTCTATTGTGTCAGAAGACATGTTGTTTACAATTGGTTTATTTTGAATAAAGAATTAATCAAACCTTAAAAAAGGATGGTGTGAAGAATGAGGATGCCTTATATTTAAACGAACAAAGTGCCTTTATCAATATACACCTCAATCTTTAATCTAAACTTCTGGCTTTTTAATGCATGTATTTATTTACTTTCAGCCATTTAAAAAAAAAAGACCAGTTAAGAAATACGTTTGTTAAGTTTTCGGATAGTTGATAAAATAAATCTTTGTGTGTTAAAGGTGAAGGTGACTTTAGCTGACTCCAAGCATTTCTTAGTGCACTGTAAAAACTGCAGTTACACAAGCTGTCTGTGTGCGAACGAGAGCTGGACTGTCTCCTGGATCATCACACCACTGGTTCTGGGTAGTTTACCTTTTAAGACTTAAAGCTGAACTAAAGATACTAATAAGTAATTTTTTTATTTGCAAGTGTGTGTGTGTGTGTGTGTGTGTGTGTGTTTGTTGTAGGGGAGGTGAGCATCAGTGTGACAGCAGAGGCTATGCAGTCAGTGATTCTGTGTGGGGAAAACAAGGTTGTCCTACCAGAGAAAGGAAACATTGATACAGTCACAAAGACTCTGTTTGTGCAGGTGATGACATCATTACATTCTTATGATAGTTCTTGTGATAATCATTTGCATAACAATAAAAGTACAACATAAACATAAAACCTTACGATCAATTATATGTAATTATTTGACCAGACAAACAGATAACTTTTTCCTGATAATTACAGAGACAGATTAATTGTCTTTTTTTAATAACTAATATTTATAAACTAAGTTCTGTTTTACTCTAGGGTCTTTAAATCTTGGTGGGTTTAATATAGCAATAACGATATCTGATCATAAAAACCTTAAGTATCAGGGGAAATATCAGTGAAACTAATTATCAGTCCATCCTCTACTAATAACTAACAAAAATAATATTATATAATAATTTATTATTTAAGAATGAAACATTATTAAAGGGTGGGTTGTGACTTTGAGTTGTATTATATAAGTCTTATTACTTTCATCCCCAAAATAAATTAGATTATAAAAAACATTTTTAGTGTAAATGCAGATGTACCTTATTAATGCTGTAATTGGGATTTTCATTGTATTTTCATTCTGCTCTCCTTTTCAGGCTGAAGGAACCAAACAATATAAAAGCTACAATCAGATTCTTTGTCCATCAGGTCAGACAGACACTTTATTCTTTCACTTAGTTACTTACACCTTACAGTTAGGAATGTGTTTTAGATAGAAATACAGATTTAATCTGAATTGTCAGTTTCCTCAATGGGATTCAGCAGTGTTTCTATACCGTTTATACCCACTTTTAGCTCTGTTTCTTTGTCTCTGTTAGAAAACGGAAGAGTTGAAACAATGGTCTCCTTAACCCTGCCCGAGGTTTTCATAGAGGATTCAGCCATGTCCTCGGTCTCTGTGCTGGGTGAGTTGAAAAACGATTTAATACACTGAATTTATTTATTTGTGTTGTATATTTACTGTATACAAAACAATATAGTATAAACAATTGTACAAATAGTTTTAAAATAATATTTATTTATTTTGAAATGGTACTAAATAAAAAAAAATTGTCTTTTTTGGTAACCTCATAATTTGTCCAAATGCAAGAATTACTGCATCCAGACAAACCAGCTCCTGCCCTGTCTCTTTGCAGGAGATCTAATGGGTCGAGCTCTGCAGAACTTGGGCGGTCTTTTGGAGCTGCCATATGGCTGTGGCGAGCAGAACATACTGCGTTTCGCTCCTAACATCTTTATTCTGCAATACCTGGAGAGCACCAGGCAACTCAATCTGGAGATTATGAGCACAGCTCAGACCTACCTAGTGAGCGGTGAGAAAGCCGTCAAATCCTGTCTGAGAATTTTATATCCTTAGCAATTGCACCAAACCTAAGATATAGCAATTCATAGTAACACATCTTTATGGTGACTGGAACCATATTTGCCTCATCTTTCAACAGGGTATCAAAAAGAGCTGACCTACAAACACACTGATGGATCATACAGTGCTTTTGGAATGAAAGACATGTCAGGAAACACATGGTATGTGTTGAAGAAAACAAGAACAATTAAATATTTAACACATAATAATAATAAACCCTAAAAATAAAGTTCTTATTTTATTTTTATTAATTATTGTAATAGTGTCATGTGGGTGGCACGGTGGTGTAGTGGTTAGCACAGTCACCTCACAGCAAGGTCCTGGATTAGATTCCTGGGCAAGGGGTCTTTCTGTCATTTTAAGTTTGTATGGTCTCTATACGTTTGCATGGGTTGCAATAAGTTAATTGGTGATTCCAAATTGCCCATAGGAGGAAGTGTTCATGGTTCATGGTCTATGTGTGGTCCTGCGATGGATTGGCGATCTCTTAGGGGATACGCTTCAGCAGACCCTTCAGTGACCTTGAGTTAGGGAATAAACAAGTATAGAAGATGAATAAATGAATGAATGGTGTCATGTTATCTTTTGCCAATGGGTTTGTGTTCTTAGGCTGACGGCGTTTGTCATGAAGTCTTTTGGGGGTGCAAAACAATACATCTTCATTGATCAGGTGTTCGTGGATCAGGCAAAGAACTGGCTCGATCAACAGCAGCAGAATAACGGATGCTTCGCCTCAGTTGGACAACTCTTTCACACTGACATGAAGGTCAGGAGAGCAGCATGAGCCCCATTCCGAATTTTTAACTCCTCTATAACGCAGTAAAGCGAGATAATGACATTGTTGTATGTTTTATATGAAAGATCATCACATTCCACAAAGATCACATCTATTTATTCTTTCTCTCTCAGGGAGGAGTTAATGATGAGGTGACCCTCACAGCGTACATCACAGCCGCAATGCTGGAACTCAATTATACAATTACAGTATGAAAAAATATTCACTTTTTAAAAAAACAAACACAGTGATATATTTTAATGACTTTAGAACATGCTAATGTTTTAGTTTCAAACATTCTTTAGCCTTTTTAGATGTGGTAGCTGTATATAATCTGTGTTTTTTAGGATCCTGTGGTAAACAACAGTCTTACCTGTTTGAAGAATGCATATAGTCAAGTGAACTCCACCTATGCCAAAGCTCTCCTCTTCTACACCTTCACCCTAGCTGGAGATCAGATGATGAGGATTTCACTAATTTTAGACCTGGATCTAGAGGCCATCATCTCAGGTTTGATGTTAATACAATAAAGTAATTTTTTTATGAAATGTTAATATTGAATAATGTTGTTGGTAAATTCAGATGTTTCTACAGATGTAGCAACCTAATGTTCTATGAATTCCTTTGTCCTGCCTTGTCTGCTCCCTGCCCTAAGTTCCTGGACTTGGTGTGTTTAGTCTATCAGAAGCTGAAAAGTACCATTTCATATAAGGGTGAAATAGTAAAAGACTGGGTAAATTAGTATCCTCTAGCGACTGATCAAATTGACACAGTTAACAGGCAAAGAAATTTAAGGAACATGGGTTGCCCCTCCAGTGGGTGTTTTTCAATAATGCTGTTATTTGAGAATATTGTGTGTATTTTTAATAACCCCATTAGGTGGTGGGCGACACTGGAACACAGTGAGTGATGGGGCATTTACAGAGTCTTTGGAGGTGGAGATGACCTCTTATGTCCTTCTGGCACTGATGTCTGGATCGCAGCTGCCCGGGTTTGGTTTGAGTTATAGCACCAGCATCGTCCACTGGCTTTCTCAGCAGCAAAATGCCTTTGGGGGCTTTGTATCTAGACAGGTTTACATATATCAATTAAACCATATTTAAGCGAATAGTTAACTGTGCAAAATGCTATTTATAAAATAGCAACCAACAGGCAAGATTGCTGTCAATCCACTGACTCCTGTTGTTTTTTATACTATGTTTCTTCATCCAGGACACTGTGGTGGCTCTCCAGGCACTGGCGAAATACAGTCAGGCAACTTTTAATCCAGCAGAAGCTGTAGCGGTTACTGTAACTTCCCTATCAGGACTGAGCAACACGTTTATCATCGATCAGAGTAACAGACTGATGTATCAGGAGAGACAGCTGCACGAGGTTCCTGAAGATTACAGCATCAAAGCAGAAGGAGAAGGCTGTGTATACGTGCAGGTTGGTGTATCAGTTTTTTCCATGTTTCTCAGTCAACTTCTTTGGTTCTTATTAGGTTTTCAGCAGGCCAGTATGGGTGCATGAGTTATAATTTTTCTATTCTAGTTTATTTTGAGCTACAACATCCCTCCTCCCCTTGATGACTCTGCATTCAGCATCTCAGCCTCAGCGTCTGGAAATTGCAGTCTGATAAATCTGTCTCTGGAGGTGACCATTACTGTCAGGTGAGTTACAATTCAGATGATGTCAATTAATCACAAAATTACGTCTGACAAAACGTTTAGCACATTGAGTAGAACTGCACACAACCCAAAAGTAGGCAGGGTCATAAAATTTATTTGTTAGATGTAACAAGTAAATTTTCAAAAGAATTAGAGACTATGTAAATAATGATTGCTTCATTTCAGATATAACGGCGAGCGTTTGGAGACCAATATGGTGGTTATCAATGTCAAGCTTCTATCTGGATTCAGGGTGGACATGAAGTCTTTGCAGTTCATGGATGGCAATTTAAACGTAACGTGAACCCTTAATTAAAAGTGTAGTTTGTGATCACTGATCTAAACGAGTGTAGTTTTCATTCTTATAATGAGCAGCCAACTGGGTGTCTCCAGTCCGTATCCCCTGCAGGTATCTTTTTTGTATGTTTTTTACATGTTCTCCTGTGTTGCGTGGGTTTAATCGGAATAACCAGACCCAAGTTATAACCAGGCCAATTTGTATAACCAGACCCATTGTATAACCAGACCATGGTTTCCCTAGACCCATTGTATAACCGGACACATGGTATAAGCAAACCCATGGTACAACCAGACCCATGGTATAACCAAGCCTATCGTAAAAATGAACCTATGGTATAACTGCACCCATAGTATAACCAAGCCCACCATAAAACTCGAACCAATTAGTATCAGCTTATACCTAACTGATTTTTTTATTTCTATTCCAGACAACCTATGGAGCTGTAAAACACATGGATCATACTGAGAGCGAAGCAGTCATCTACATAAATGGAGTAAGAAAAAACAAACACACACACACACATCACTTAACCACCCACTGTGTTTCTTAAAAAGGTTATTTTAAATTATACCCAGAAAAACCAAATAGGCATAACAGTAGATTTAGGTTACTAATATTATGAAGAAATATTACAATATTTTATTCAGTAAAAATACATATTTTTGTCTTCTTCAGCTGAAGAATGGAAAGGAGATGGTGTACACCTTTACAATCATCCAGAAGCTTTCAGTAGAAAACCTGAAACCCGCCATTGTAAAGGTTTATGACTACTACAACACCGGTAGGCACCAGCAAAAGCTCCACATCTTAACATCCAAAGCAATATTATGTAGATCTCCTATACACAGCTCCCACCCCTTCACACACACACACTGCAGACTTTAAATTAATTTCATACTAATTTCTTTCTCTTTCTTCTTCTAAAGCGGAGAGAGCTGCAGCTGAGTACTCCTCACTATGTCCAGTTCAGTGAGCGCCATGCAACACGCTTCCACACAGGATCCCAGAATGAGCTTTCTGAAATCTGGATACTCGTTATGGCTCACAGCTTTTTACTCGATCAAAATTTTTTAATTTCATAAAAGTTTAATCATTAACTAATGATGTTGTTTTTTTTCACAGTTTCATTGTTATTATGTTTAAATTCAATCATCTAGTGTTAGGAAAATTGCCTGATCTCTGCTATAATATATAACTGTAAAATTACTTTGTGTTGATAAAATGGACACATCTTTTAGAATTTATTTAATTGTAATTAAAAATAAACTTATTTAATTGTTATACTATCTTGTTATACTATTGATATACTATTTGAATGCTAATAAATAGGTAGAAGGTTAAAGCTAAACTCTCATCTGTAGATTTACATATATACATACATATACATACATATCTATATCTTAATATATCTAGTATATAATAAATGTCAATAAAATGTACTCTAATACATTAAGTTTAAAGTGTCTTCTTTTTCATTTCTATAATTTGACACAAAACCTGTTACTGTTATCAACTGTAAGACTCGAACCCTGTCCCAGCATGAAAATGTCTCTGTGCTAAATGCCCTGATCCCCAATGAAGACATGGTGTGTTCTGGAAGTTTTGAAGTAGAACATCCCCTGTCCTATACAGAGTCCTGATTCTGAAGCTGGACAAACTGGATCCCCCACTGAACCCCAGACCTCCAAACCTTAACGTTACTGCTTCATCTCACTCATACTATTAAAACTGATTGATTAAATCCACACAGTCACATGAAAACATGGGGAAGGGGTGGCCTAGTGGTTAAGGTGTTGGACTGATACCAGAAAGACCG
>JAOTQW010091765.1:0-10838 GCA_026260075.1 Sisor rabdophorus | reverse complement strand
GGTTGTACCCCCTGCCTTCCGCCCTATGTGCGCTGGGATAGGCTCCAGCAGACCCATGTGACCCCGGATTCGGGAATAAGCGGGTAAAGAAGATTGTATAATGTTTTAAGTTCTTACCAATTGATTAATCAGTAAAATAATAGTTCTTGAAAAAAATGTAAAAAGAAAAAATTGTACTGAGGAGATTTTCTGGTTAAAATATCTGCTGGTGAAATTGATTAAATTACTTTTAATTAATTTAACATACTCTGTTACAGTAGTGCATGCACGTGGAACACAGCATGTGTTGGAAGTTGTTGTGAAGTTGATTTCTCTAGCGCTTTGTCAGCATTACGTAACGATTTTTTGAATTACTAAAAGGGTTGCAGAATCCCAAGTTGTACCACGACAATTTTAGCTGTGCTAATAGACATTTCGCACACCTGTGTTACATGAAACGCTTTGAGTGGTATTGTGCTTATGTTTGCTGAAATTTCCCTTTTTGAATTGTAAGCAGTAATGCAGTATACCATTATTCGGTCTCCTTTGTAGTTTACTACACAGTATGTTGATGTACATAGATATATAGATATGTAAAAATTTTGAATTGTTGCAACCATTCTTTATATTTCCATGCTGAGCGCAGTCTGCTGAGGGCTGCATCATATCAGGAAATGGAAAAGGAATTGATGATAAAACTTGCTGCAAGCTCATTATAGCATATATTACTGGTTATTTCCCAGAGTGACTTTTATTGTGTCCATGAAGCGGCACATGATTATTACTATATTAAGTATCTTTGTCCAAGTTAAACAATGTTTTAATTCATACATATAACGATTTGTTAAAGTTTTATAAGAAAAGTAAAGGATATGCTTCTCTGATGAATTTTGTTTTATCTATGGACGTTACCTTATGTGATGAAGGTACTGAATCCAGAATACATTTCTATTATTGTCACTCATTTTAAAGTTTTGTCATGAGCTTTGTTATAGTGTTACACATGGAAATGGTAATAATGAGTTAATTAAGTTTATTGTTACAGCAAGAAATGAAATTTAAAGGAGAAAGCTAATTTAACTCTGCTCCAACACAATGTTTACGAAGTACATGGTCAGATGTGCTCTTTGGACTTTTAGCTGTATTATGTTCAAACAAGCAACTGTATCTACTGATTCCAGAACTAACACTGCTGTAGCGATGTGTTTATGTTGGTCTGTGACAGAACTACCTTTACTACCCATAAAGAACATATCTTAACTTTCTCAGAGCCTTAACTATTTGAGCTACCATCAAGAAGTTGCACAGTAGAATTGTGATAACTGCAAAAATGTCAGCCCTAATGCAGGAAAACTGAGAACCTGGAGAAAAACTGCTGAAGCACAGGGAGGTCTTAAGTAAACATACTAACTACCAACTCATCACTATTATGTATAGATGTACATAATGCACTATTATACGTGCAACTTAAGAACAGCACATTGGACTACATTTTATACATCAGCCATGTCTTTCATAGCATTTATAAAATGTCAAGTAGACAGTAATGTGTTCTAAGCAGTGCATGACTACCAATATAGAAATAAAACCAATGCCGGTGTAAATTATTTAATTTGACCTGTAGGATGACCCATTACGACATCACACAACTGACTTTATCAAAATTAATATTAAGCTAATTAAATACAACTTGAACCATGCCATTTATTAAGCAATCTTTAAAAGGCTTAAATCAGACTTATCTGTGCAAATGAAATATGATCAGATTGCCCACTCCTTTGTTAATAGTTCAGTGATTAATCTTATCGACAAGCATTGCCTCAGAGAGAGAGCTGTGTCTATATTCTGGACCTAAGCTGTGTCAAGGATGAGTGCAGCTAGCAGTATATCACATGGTATTTCCTACATGCTTCTTCTTGTTCCAATTTTAAATACCTTTAAAAAAAATCTAAATCAAGTATCGAGTAGAAAAAAATAAAAGTGTGGTCAAATTTTGTAATAATAAAAAGATTTTAAAATTAGACCTGTAGAATTAAAGCACAATTATAAATAATCATGCTTCCAATGTACTGCATCAAGTGCAAATCATGGAACCTTTGTAAAATAATATCTACAACTACAACCCCTCTTTCTCTTACACATGCATAACACAGAGGTTTTATCTGTGTTTTTATAAGTGTGTGTTTGCTGACCTTATATAAATTTCATGTGTGCCGCAATGTACAGACAAAAAAAACACTAGAATTTTGTGTTGTCACAGATCAACATACAAAAATAGCTATGGCAGTGTTTCTTTTGAAATCATGAAATGCTGTCTCTTGTAAGAACATTATACAGCTAAAGGGTCAAAGAGACATCTCACCATGTGCTACTTTAGTGTTAAAGCAAATTTAAATTTGCTGTCTCCTTTTAATCTCCTTTTTTGTTTAAATTAAGCAAATTTGTTAGCATACATGTGTGTGTTAGTCAGTGCTTATGTAACAGACTAAACAGTATTTAGTTTAAACATAGTAATTTTGTGTCAGCCCCCATTGTGTGTCTATGTGGTGGGGGGATGCATTTTCCCCTCAAGGAGTATCTATCTTGTATCTTGTATCTTATCTCATAAACCACTTAAGTACATTTTGCACTGCTTTCATTTTTATTTTTAAAAAATTCAAGTGTAACCTACAATGAATGCTCGCTCACACTTACAATTTTTCTGTTTTTCATATGCACAGGCCTACACTGTTGCAATCTTGTTTAAATGTAGAATCAATTTGACAATGTGAGAATTGATTCAGGAATAAATAGAGTAAGGATTAAAAATTAAATAAATTTTATTTCAATGTCAATACTAAAAAGGCTTTTAAATAGATGGCTGTGAAAATTGTTCTTTCCAGCTGGTGATCAAGGGAAGTCAAACAAAGGAGATGACACTGAGGAGAACCGTTTTGGGTCAGCTCTGGTTTTATGTGAATTTTGAGGGTGTCGTAGCCGATGTCGACCCATACGGATATGCTTGGCAGGCAAGAGTAAGGCAGGGCAGCAGTTTAGTGGAGATTTGTAAGGTGGCCGTGGCATCAATGTCACATGAGCAAATAATCGACCTGCTGCGCATCTTTGTGTCTGTCCGAGTGGTAATCATCCCTCCACATGAAGACTTCACACCGCACAGGTTACCTCACCATTCTGGCACATAACAAAAAAATGCTATTTTATTGTTATTTTCTTATTTTTTGAAAGCATTCTAAATAAGACCAAATGTATCTTACAAGGGGTGGCAGACTATAAATAATTGCCTTGCTGTATTCCTGGTAAAAAGCTGTCGTCGGGTGTGGGGTCTGTGTGGGTGCGCGTGCAGGCGTGTGTGCGTTTCTGTCATGTGTTCTCAGGGCTTTAATAATGATTGTGCTGTATTTGAGTTATATTTGGTTCCATTGTCTCTGACTGATCTGCATACTTTCATTCTAAAAGCCTAGTTTGCGGTTGAGAAAACTGTTTACCTGCACTGTGTGGTTGGTGGTTAAATTGATGAGGGACTATATGGGATGTTTTTTTCTGAAGAGGTTGCTCGGAGATATACCACATGCCTTTAATGGACTACAAGGAAGGAGTACAAGTTTCCCTTTCTCAACAGCAGTGAGACCCACTGCTCCTCCACAGTCTGTGGTCTGCACTTTTCAAAATTGAGTCAGCCAAGGCCCAGGAGCAGCAATAAGCAAAACTTAGAATTCCGACTACACAAGACTGGGTTCACTCCTCCCTCATAGTGTGTCAAGCGAAGACTGGCCACTAAACACTAAAAGGTAGCTTTATGATGCATATAAGTAATTATAGGATTTAAGTTAAATAAAAGTTTCCAATGTTTCTGCTTTTTAAAATAAAAAAACAATTATATTTTAATGTCTGCCTTAAGAAATAAAATTCAGTTGAATTAAAATTAATGAATAACAATTTAATTTTAGTACGTAGTATAGTGAAAACACTGTATTGTTACACTATGTACTATATTTATTATATGCTTAAACTTTTGCTTGCTTTGGTCATCCCAAGCTTGAATCCAGTTACCTGATCTGACCTGAAAAAAAATTGTATGGAATAGAATTTATTTTTTTTTTTAAAAATAGAATGTTTTATTTTCAAGACCTAGCCACTACATATTTACAATGTCCTCTGCTATTAAATTGGGTTAATCAGGTTTCACAAAGACCCAAAGATCTCAACATTACAGAATAAAGGATGAACATGAAACCTTGCTTAAATTAGAAAAAATGGCTGTTAATGCTGCTTTTAATTCATGGTGCTCTGTTATTTATATCATAAAGATTTTGTTTAATTGATTAGTATGTTATTGTTTCTGTTAATATTTGCACTCTTGAGAGACAATGGACATTTATAAAAAAATATACAGGTTAAAAAAAATAACTGTTTTATCTGTACAGTTATTTTAATTATGTATATGATGTTGGTTGTAATGTGATATTCTGTGAGTTAGTGTGCAGTTGAAGTCTTGTGTTAAGTTGCTGCTCTGCTGCAATTGACATAGCTTTTGTGACAATTACTTTCTCGACTGTAATTAATAAAGTACCTTACATTTACAGCATTTCAAATGTCCTTATCCAGAGTGACTTGCTGCTTCATCTCAATAAATTAGAATGTCATGGATTCTGGCTTACAGATAATGAAGCAATTGGGGTTAAGGGCCTTTTCTTTTGGTGCCCACAGTGGTGGCTTGGTGGTACTGGAAATCAAACCCCACTTCCCACATTTTACTAACACACACAATATTGTCTGTCTCTTAGGTATTCTCCAGGCTCTGATAATTATGCTTTGGCTTGCTAAATTGTTATGGGAGGGTCCCCTAACACTAGCAACTCCCGCAACAACCAATCATTCTCTGATGACACTAGCTCCTGCTCCACCCACTGGCGCCAAAAATCTAATCCACATGGGTAGGTAAATAAAAATAATCAAATGACTATACTACAAATGGTCCCCAAACATGCAATTATACTAGAGCTATTAGGAGTCACATTCTATGATTGCGTTACTATTGTATTAGTATTGAGAAGCTCAATCAACTTTGAAGCACTTTTGTACAATCAACTTTGAAGCACTTTTGTACGTCGCTCTGGATAAGAGCGTCTGCTAAATGCTGTAAATGTAAATGTAAATGTTACATTAAACAAACACATCTTAAAACACATAACCGTACACTTGGAATGGTTTAAGGCAATTAGTGACATAATAATCCTAATTAGTTTTTTGCTCATTTAGACAAGGTCTTATTACAATACATCAAAAGAGAAAAAATTATATATTTTTTTTTAAAAACAATTTTAGTATTATACATAATGTGGGGTGGCGTGGTGGCATAGTGGTTAAAACAGTCGCAAGACAAGAAGGTCACAGTTTCCATTCCAAGGCAAGGGGTCCTATGTACACAGCTTGTATGTTCCCTCCACGCTTGTGTGGGTTTTGTCCGGCTACTCCGATTTCCTCCCACAGTCCAAAAAAAAGTACCTTAGGTTGATTGGTGACTCCAATTATCCATAGGAGTGAGTGCATGTGATCGTTTATGTGTGGCTCTGCAATGGACTCGTTACCTGTTTAGTGTGAATCCCTGCCTTTAACCCATGTGTGCTGGGATAGGCTACAGCAGACCCCAGTTATCACAAATTAGGGACTAAGAGATAAAAGAAGATGAATGATTGAAATGATACATAATGTGTCTTGTATATTAATACAAAATGATTAAGTGCACTATAAAAAAATCCTTTTTTTGTATGTTTAATGTTTGCTTTGTTTGTTTTATTTTTGCTTTTTATATTTAAAAAAAAAATTGTGGTTTTCAGATTTAATGCAAAATCACAGATCACCTTTAACAGCTAATTGCCAAATTGTAGTGTGTGTGGGTTACAACAGCTGGATCAGAGTCGTACAGGAAGATTGAGTCAGTAGGACACCATCAGGTACATCAGGAAGTTTATTTTGTCATACAACTGTGTCCTGTTGCAAGTAAGTTTTTAAATATGTATTGCAGGTTTAGTTTGAATCTCACATAGAGATCCAAACATTTTTTTAAATATCAAATGCTTCTAAAATTTTGTTCAAGAGAGATTGCATGCAAAATCTTTTTGTTTGTGAATTGGTTTAAGAGAAATAGGACCAAAACACCAACAAATAGTCTTAGAGCAAAAATAAATTTTAAATTAACACATCTGTTATTTTTAACATTTACTCCTAAACAGAGAAATTAAAAGCTACTTATATCCTCTAGATGTTTAAATACAGTACCAGATCTTAGTAAATTCATCTTTTTTCTCGTAGAACTGAAAAATGTGAAGCTAGTCCTAATGAGCATCGAGCAGCAGAACAAAGATCATAACACATCCCATCACCAAAGTACAATCTCTAGAGTGAGTCTAAGCGCTGCTCTTGCTTATTGTTTGGTCTATGTTATTATATAATTGTTAACATGAGTCTCTGTATTACTGTCTAGAATGACTCCACACTGTCCCGCTCTATTCATATTGGGGATAAGTTGTTTAACTTTGGAGGAAGGCTGGATACCAAGTTAAAAGGCTTTTCAATGGCTTGTCCACAGGAGGCTTACACTAACAGCACCTTTGAAGCCGTACCCAGGAAATTCAACTCTTATCCAATTAGTAGCAACTCTAGGCCTAAAGAGAAAGCCTTGGCTCACTGGCAGGAGACCATCTTTATCTGTAATGATCTGCAGGTCTCCTCAGCAGACACTATTCTTAAAAGCCCTCTGGCTCCAGATAACCTTTTCCATACTATCAGTGAGGCAACTTCTTATTCCAGGTACACTCAAACTAAACTACTAGTGAACAATTTGGCATGAAGATTATAGGCTAGACCTTTTGACGACAAATTATGTTGTAGTATGTGTGTGTGTGTGTTGTCTGTGTTGTATTTTTTCTTGTCTAGCATCTGATTGGTCAAGTCAAGTCAATTATTGTTTCTGCCACAACACTCCCATGACCGTTCTGGCTGTAATTTGATGTAATTTGTTTTACATTACTTAATATCCTCTTTTGACCTTACGATTTAAATCGGTTACGTTATATTTAGAAATTTTCAGACCAAATAAGTTTAGGCATACATGTTTGGTTGGGATGACTAACACCTGGATGTTGCTAACCCTTTCTTTAAACAGTTAAACCCTCGGTGTGGGCTAAAAACAAGTGAGTCAGATCTTAAGAAACCAAATAATCCTAAGTGCTATTTTTAGAGAAAACAAATCTTGTCCAAACATTCTATATTTTACTTCTCATACTTCTATACTTATCTGTATAGTCAAGGTTATAGATGCAGCAGGCCAGTATAGGTGCAACAGGCCAACATTGGCATCTGGCAGCCTAAACCATCTGCATAGCTTAGATGGTTTTGGCTCAAAAGCCCTTTCTCTGCTCCAGTAAGGCCTCAAGATTTTTTTACATAATATATAATATTGCTTAGAACAAGGCTAACCACGCCTCAACAAGGCCAGTTTAAAATTTGCATAGCAATTTATAACCATAATAATGTACCATAAAGCAGCTTTACAACATCAAATAAGACAATAGTGACTAGCTAGACTAGCAAATTTTTAATCTTCAACATACAAGGTTTGGACAAAATAAATTTGCAGCTAACTTTGAAGGATGCTTTCCCGCTTCTCATATCTAAACATGCAGACATCTAAAAGACAATATTTCTGTATATTGATTGACCTGGAGACAGCATACCTTAAAGAATATTAACACAGTAATCACCTCAGGGAAGAGTGAAGAACAACCATAGCGATTAACCTGTTTAAAATGTATTGTTGATGAATCTAAAGAGACCTTGTGATTAAAGAGTTCTGTCAAAAATCATGTAATCTACTTTTGTAACCAATGCCTATCCATGGACTGGATAGTGCCAGTTTGTTGCTCAGTATAGTTGTGCATCTGCTTTGGATAGAGGACTCAAACCGTTTTTCAGAGACAGGTACACAGAGTGGTACATATCATCTTGGATTCTAGACAGGCTAACTTGGCTTAATACTCTAAATTGGTTTTACTTGCTGTTTAAGTGATTTTAAACTGAAACAAACCAACCAGGATAAAAGAGTTACTGAACATGAACACACATGAGCACCAGACTTATCATATAAATTGAAATGTTGCTTTTTATAATTTATTGCTCATATTTTATAAGTTACAGCTGGTTCTTTCATCACAACAAATTTTCCAGAAGAAGATTGTGAGAATGTCATATGGTCAGATAAAAACAAAATAGAACTTTTTGGTAAAAACTCTACCTGTTGTGTTTGGAGAAGAAAAAATGCTGAGTTTCATCCAAAAAAACACCATACTTACTGTGTTGTTACTGGGCTGTTTTTTCTGCAAAGGGCCCCAGAATCAAACATTTTACAAATTTGACCTTCTGGACTCTCCAGAAGAGTCCACCAAGGTCAGTGCACTGCAAGCATGTTGCCAGATCAAGTAACTGCATGCACATTTTAGTTAGCAATGTAGCATAAACTTGGGCGGCGCGGTGGCGTAGTGGTTAGCACGGTTTGCCTCACAACAAGAAAGACCTGGGTTCGAACCCCGGGCACAGGGTCTTTCTGTGGGATGGGCTCCAGCAGACCCCCGTGAGCCTGGGTTCGGGAATAAGCGGATATAGAAGATGAATGAATGTGGCTTAAACATAGTCTTAATAGGTTTTCAGTAGATAGATTGAACATCCAAATCCATGGCTTTTTAGTGGATTTGTTTTGTGCACGTGTTAACTGGATTTAAAAAAACTGGGAGAAATGTGCAATTTCACATTGTAGTTGGTTGAGATTTTTGATGTCTTTGTGGGGAGCACGTTTTAGGGCCCCATCATTATAAAGGACCATTATATTTTTGGCCTTCAACTGCACAAAGGAAATCCCTTTTAAATTCCGGTGTTCTGAAGCTGACAGCTCAGCCACAATATTACGCCTTTTCCACCAATGCCACCCCGGATTGGAGGACATTCTCGTAAGGCATGCTGATTGGTTTTCTGTTATCGAGCTTCTCTCTCTGATCTGCGTAACCACTGCTGCTATTCCGTTATAGTGGGGCAAAATGGCGGCTGTCATTCAGAATCCTTTAAACGCGTAAGTAACTAATTATTCCCAAAATGTGACGTCCTTAGACCTTACCAGGTGATGCGAAAAGCAAAAACAATGCTGATACAAAAATGCCAAACGTGTCTTTTGTTTTACAAAAGAATATGTGCGCTGCTGTTCATTTTCTTGTGCTCGCGATGGATCGGTGTATTTTACACTTTAACTGTGAGGTCGCAAAATTGTTTGGTTTATTTTTAATTTTCTTCTAAATTGGAGCAACTGTAAGATGTCTTTCTAAAATGTAATTTAAAGGAGCTGGTGTATAAAGTATAACCGGCGTCATTGTTTGCATTGTATTTAGTCGAATTTCTATTATGTCCCATTACAGTTGTAGTGTCAGCTTTGATGTGTTTAAGCGAATTGCCTACCCCGCTAAGCTAACTAGCTGGCAAGTTTACTGTCGACGTTGCTCAGTCTTATTTGTTCACAAAGAGCCGGCTTTTTTGCAATGCCGTTATTATCTTTGTGTGGGATGTTTACATTCCGATAAAGGGCAATACTCGACACCCTACCGTGTGGCTCACTGGAACACAGCTTCAAAATTTCTCTCTCTTGCCCGATACATTCTTAAATACTTGTATGGTTTTTTAAATAACGTATTGTCTTGTGGTCATTTTGAGAATTACGCAAAAGACCGACATTCGGTCATTGCACATTGAGGAAAAAAGTATCTAGCAATTATGGGCCCTTCAAAGAATGAGGTTTAGCCTTCTACCATACCTATTCCATAATAAATGTTCATTTATCTTCTTTACTCTCTTATTTTATAACTCGGTGTTAAGGGGGTCTTCTGCAGCCTGTCCCAGCGCACATGGGGTAAAAGGCAGGGGTACCCTCTGGACAAGTCACCAGTCCATCACAGAGCCACACATAGACAAACAACCACACAAACTCACACTAACTTCTACATTTAGAATCTGTGCTAACCACTATGCCACTGCGCCACCCTATAATAAATATATATATATATATTTTTACAGATGTACAATTTAAATTTCTTAAGGTTTATCATAAGGTAGAAAAAGCATGCTAAATTTTTATACATTTTTTATTGATTGATCAATAGTATTGTTCAGTGATCCCAGATTTTGTTCAGTGTTTCTAGCTGTTACAGATCAAATTGTGAAAATTCTAGAAGTTAAGTCTGAGCTACCAGTGAAAAATTACCCTCCAACACATTTTAATTGACTTTAATGCAGCGGCAGCATTAGATTACTGTAGATTCTTTTCCTGGTCCTGTGAACAAGAACATTTGAAACATATCATTTTAAACGCCTTTGTTCTGATATGAAGATAGACTTGATGCTGGCCTAGTGTTTAAAAAAATACAATATAAAAATAGGTGAGTAGTGTCAGTAGCAGAAGATAATAGTTAGCTGTAAATTGGCAGAATAGAATCTGCATAGCTTTTTGAATTGCTAAAAAAAATTAGACTGTCATTAAATGTCCATTTAAAGTTTATTAACGATTGAGGAAACTCCAACTATTATCTTCTTGCTGCAGTGCAATAACTGATAATTTCAACTTATTTGGTGCATTTTGTTTTGTTTTATTTTGTCTTTATTTCGATAATTTTATTTAATTTTTCTTATTCTTGATTGAAAATTGAACAACTGTTCGAATGTAGATTGAATGTTCGCCACAGTAATGTATTAACAGCAAAAACATGCGAAAGGGGGCGGCGCGGTGGCGCAGTGGTTAGCACCGTCGCCTCACAACAAGAAGG
>JAOTQW010091747.1:0-10839 GCA_026260075.1 Sisor rabdophorus | reverse complement strand
CTGGGATAGGCTCCAGCAGACCCCTGTGACCCTGGATTCGGGAATAAGCAGGTATTGAAGATGAAAGAATGAATAAATATCATTATACATATTTCAATAATATAAACACTGCACCGATTTAGCGTCCGCTTGAAATATTTAAGAGGTACTCTGAGGATGAGTTTAACAATGGCCAAGAGATTTCTAAAATAGGCTAATTTCCTTGGATGTACATTATAAATACATATTTATATCCTGCAGCATACAGTGAAACCTTGGAATACAGATTTAATTTGTAACAGAGAAGTTGATTTCCATTCTGCTGGCAGACTGGGAATGCCATGTACTGATCTAAGGAGTTATAATAAATTAAAAGAAATAATTAACAAGCAAATTAGTTAAACAATCAGCTGCAATATTGAGGTTTATGGCATGATGTCCTGAATCCCTGAGTCTAGCTTTTTGAATGGGCAAAAGAAAGTAAGCATTGGCTTGATCCACAGATGCAGTACAATTTGCTCCACTGAGGTTCTACAAGCATAGTTTCTATGCCTACAGAACACATGGAAAGCAGACTATCGCACAAGCTTTGTTCCTGTTCAGGTCACCAAAACAGACCAGGCGATTATGAACCATTCCATGTTTCAATGTACTCAAAAGCCTGCGAAGGAACCTTGGATTAGTCAACGAAACCCACAAAGAAAACTGTCATCTGTTAGATGTTTCCATCTACTCACATCTTTATAACAGATGTTATGCAAATTTCTTTCAAGCTATCGTTTTTTAAAGTGTGTAGTTTTTCTTTAGTAGTTTAAAAAAATTAACTCTGTGTTACTACAGTACTAATAGCGAAACAGCTGGGGTGCTTAGCCTTGACAGGAGTGCTTTTATCGTGCTATTTACATACACAAAGCCAAAACAGGTAACATTGTTTTTATTCGCTGCAGTCACACAGCTGTCTTTGATTGTGATGAATTAGGCCTTAATAGCAAGCATCTCAGTTTTTGTTAATGAGAAGTAAGTTCCCTATGTGTTACACTACAAACCAGACCAGGGTCGAAATCATTTTACACCTTGATGCTTAGCAATAGTCAATCAATCTTAATCCATATTGCACATATTTTATACACATACCCTGTTTGTTGTTTAAACAGTTGTAAACGTTTTTGTTCTTGAGTCTCAGGAGTTTTATAACAGCTGTGGAGGATTTCTTTTAAGTGGCTGTCCAACGTATTTATCCAATCATAGTTTTCAACTAAGCAAATATGCAAATAAGATTCAACCGAGATTTTGCAATGCACCCTCATGTCACACGCACTAATCACACATAACAAGATAACTCAGGACTCTTTACCCACAACTATCAACCTGTGGGACTAAATTCTATGGCCAAATGTTTGTGGACAGTACCATTACATCCCCATAATGGCTTCATTCCAAAATTGTTGCTACTTCTACACCACTTCTACACAACTATAGCTGCCTGGACCCTTTTTTTTACTGAGACCCCCTTTTCCCCCAAAAAAAATATTTAAGGCACCCTTTACATTTAATGATATTGCCGCTTTTGCTATTTCCTGCATTTTGTCTTTTGTTTGCCCTGCAACCCAAATTGGTGGAAGCTTCCCACCTGGGTCCAGCACCTGGGTTACTGGGTTAAATTACAGATTTTTCCACTTCTTGCTCAACATGGGGATTATTGATAAAATTAACTAATGCACTATGATAGTTTTCCTTACTGAGACCCCCTTGTGGGTTGGTACCCATCGGTGGGAACTGACGGTCTAGTATGTCTTTGTATGTTTGTTACATTATTCCTTTACTCTTATTCCAACAGACAAAAAACACTGTTCCAGCATGACAATACCCCTATGCATAAAATCTCAAGGACATGGTGCGTTCTAGTAAAAGTGAAAGAATTTGAGTGCCCTTACTGACTAAACCCCTATGAAAAGCTTTGGAATGAACTGGTACACTGACTAAACACCAGACCTTCTCATGATCAGACATTAGTTTCTGATCTCACTGAAATCACATTTGCAGCTAAATCAACACAAATCCTATTCAGAAATGTTGAGGTTAATATTGAAGGAAGAGAGAGACTACATCGAAAATAGGATGTTTAAAAATATAACAACACATAAATTGACTGCCGGGTGTTTTAATACTTTTGTCACTATTTTATGTGTTTAAAGCAGTCTGTTCATTTTTCATTTGATTTAACAGCTAATCAATGATTCACACTTGAGTTTTTGAGCAGTCCTGTCTTTCCTACCATTCTTCCCTCCTTTGCTGTCTCCCTCAGGCAAGTACGGAAAGCATTTTAGAGCCCAAAGCCACCATAATCTCTCCAAAAGGCTGTAAATCTTTTAAAAGGAATACTTCCATCTTAAGCCTTCCTATTTTCTTATTAACAGGATTCATTGGATTAAAGGTTTTGTTTTTATTTTATTTTAATATTTCGTCCTAACGGAACAGCAAGCGTATTTTACTCTCGAGCTTGTCTGACATCTGATATCACACACATATTCACATAGCACTCTTTTCTTAATCTGTCTCCCTGCAGCCGGACATCAACGCTCCTTGTTAGCCTCCTGCTCGCGCTAGTTCACATTAACAACAAGACAATGTCCTTTGCCTTTCTCAGAGAGCTGGCCATAAATTTGGGACATTAGCCCACTGCCCTTGAAGCAACCGTGAGTAATTAAGAATTGTACATGGGCATATCACCTCATTTCTTATGTGACATCATCGGGATCTGCTTTTTGGTAACTTATTTAAATCCATAAATTAGCTTGGCAAGATTAAATGACTAAATTATATTAAAGGCATATTATTTATTTAATTGCTTATTTATTCTTAATGCTTCAATAGAGCTGTTTTACAGATTAAGTCACAAGTTATAATAGGAGCTAATTTATTTTTCAGTCACACAGCCTTCTTTGTGTGAGGCGGCTCAGCAGCATGCATTGCTGTAGCTCGAGAGCTGTAATTGGACACAGCCTAAGTTTGTGACTTTGAACGCGTTTGATTGCTCCAATCCTTTGTCCTCGTTCTCTATGATCTTTAGCATCTGACCTTATCACTTGAATCCAGACAGTTTGACTTAAAGGTTGGAAATTGTGTTTTTTTTGCTTAAAAGGCCAATCCACTTCATGGCAGGATTCAGTAAAAATGCTTTTTTGAGTGCTGCAGATCAGGTTTAACCATAAGCCAGACCAGTTTAATGAGCTGACTGTTATTTGTAAATGATTATGGCAGGATTTAAATAACAAAAGTGCTAAAAACCAAATAAAAATCTAATGAACATCAATAGAAATATTTCACATACCTTTAAACATAAGATGAGCCATGATTGGCCTTCAAGTCATATTTTATTAACAGATTTTTGCAAATTCTATCTTTTATTTGTAAACTTTAAAAAAGTTTTTTTAATCTGTGTTAAAATGTAAACAGGTGATAAACTGTAAATGTTGCTGAGTTTCTAAATGTAAAAAAGTCATCAAGCAGTTATTTATCCATGCCCACTTATTTCATTTGTTTAAGATTAGAAATATCTGATGTATGTCTAGTATATGACAATTTCTTTTTTTGTTTGTTTGTTAGTTATTTTCCTTCTTTATCCATCTCCCTTTGTTTAAACCAGTGAACATCTTCCTAAGTGTGATAAGCACACATATGCTGGATTAATTAATTCTTTGCATCTCCCCACGGCAAATCCAGCCCACATCTTAGTTTTAACCTTCTCCATTTTTTAACGCAATGTTGTGTCTATAATTATTCTTTGTCTAATTAGTGCTTTAATAAGACTGCTGACGAAATAAACATTGAGAATTTTAACTTCGAGGGCTCTGGGGGTCGTGGGTGGTGGTTTCTGATGTTGCTATAGCTAATAGAAATGCTCGCCATGCAGTTGTTTGAAGTCATTTCACAGGCTTCATTTTGTGTGAAGTGCTCGCAGAGACAAATTAAAGAAAGAGTCTCAAAATAATCCCAAACTCTTTCTTCCAAACGCAGCCCTAAAATTGAAATTTATTAGACTTATCGCTTGGTGATCATCTTTTGTTAATTCTATCTTGGGCTTCCGCGTCCAGCCTTGGGCTTTTGTTATGACTCTTAATAGCTAAATTGAGAGGCTCATGTAATATTTCCATCTGCTCGCCACATGTCCACTAATTGGGTATAATGCTGTCTTTTCATGTATAGAACCTCAGAATTTCTATTCATTTTAAGCAGCATGTAATGACTTGGGTTGCTTTTGCAACACTCCTTGATCATTTACATTAGAGCTGCAAAATGTGTCCACCATTATATTTAAGATTTATCGTGACCAGGGAACACAGACCAAAACATTCAAATTACCTCTACTTGCAAAGGATTAAGATTTGCTAGGATTTACAATGTTTGATTTTAGCAATATTTAGTCATTTGAGACAAATTTTGAACTCCTAAAGAATTATTATAATTTCAAATATTCTCATTTATTCATCTTTATACCCACTAATTCCTTAACTCTGGGTAACGGGGGTCTGCTGGAGCCCATTCCAGAGCACATAAGATGAGAGGCAGGGGTATATCCTAAACAGGTCGCTAGTCTGTCACAGGGCCACACATAGATGAACAACCACACACAGACGCACACACTTACTCCTATGGGCAATTTTGAGTCAGAAATCAACCTAATGTACATGTTCTTGCTGTGAGGCGACCATGCTAACCACTACACCACCATGCTGCAGTATCCAGGTTATCCCTTGTTTTCAGAAGTTTCCTGCTGATACTCGTGGTTCCCTTCTCCAGTCCAAAGCATGTGTTAGACTGGAAGGTATTTCTAAATTGCTATGTGTGAATGCTTTGACTGGGTAATAGCCACGTGATTGGTTAGTAGCTTGTCCAGGATTTTCCTTGCATTATGAGTCAGGCTTCACGTTATAAAGTTTTTTGAAAGCTTGTGTAGGATTAGTGCTATAGGAAATAAGTTGGATGGATGGATGGCCCATGCTTAAATATGTTGTCTTATATATTATTAAGTGTCTGTGTGTGTGTGTGTGTGTGTGTGTGTTATACATATGGCAATTATGTTCATACAGCCAGACAAGCAAATTCTATTAACAAGCACACAGGGTGAGCCCGGATTTAGAGACATCATTTGAATGAAGATACATCTTTGGGAGATAGGTATGAAACAGCTTAACTATTAAGTGTTAAACATTTCAAATACCTGACAGTTTGAAAAAAATATATTGGAAATAATACTTTAAAAAAATAGAAAAATTTAATAGAAAAAATAAAATAAATATAAAATCATATCACTGGATTGGATGATGTAGAATCTATAACTATAGATCTATGCCTGATGAGTACAACGAGTAGATGAGTACAGCTCATTTAAGATAAATTAATATAAAAATATATTAATATTTCATTCTAAATAAAGGTGTCTTCCAAATGCCAGAAATGTAAAAATCACAGCAAAATCAAGCATGTATGATAGCCATAAAACCGAAATGTTGTGAGTTTGATTTTCAGCTCAGATGTGTGCTCAAGTTTTTTTTAGAAATTACAATTTGTTATTCTTACTAAATTTAAACATCATTATTAGTTTTCATTCAATAGTAGTGTTCCATAGCTGTACGTTTAACCACAGAGATCAGATTAACAATAGCACAGCCGGAGGAGGGAATGTTTGGAGTGTGTGTGTGTGTGGACAGAAGAGATACTAAGACTCCAGATTTGCAAAGCTCCCTTTTTCCCCTAGCTTAATGGCACATGGCTTTCAGTGTGTGTGTCAGTGTCCGTCTCCAGACTCAGTCAGAGGAAACATGTTGTCCAGAACGGTCATGAAGATGACGCCCCAGAAGGAGATTATCATGATGCGTTCTCTCATCTTGGCATTCTGCCATTTCTTCCCATCTGTCCTTTGTCTTCATTACAGAGAATTTTGTGGACGAGTATGTATGTGTTTGTGTGTGTCACAGTTGAGCTGTGACACTAATCCAAAGGACTGTCAGCAGAGACATTAGGTGGAGCTCAGATTTCAACCACATGGTTGCCTTTATTTGCAAATAACGAACTAATTCTTTTTAGAGTTACAGAAATACTTATGTTAAGGTTATGAATTATACATTTAAAACTTTTTTATTAATCCCCTATGAACAAGACCATGGAAGAGTTATAGTACCAGTAAATTGGGATTTAAAACCAGATCCCAGAATGTACATGCTTACACTATACAGTCTAATCATAGAGCTGTGACGCTTGCTTATGGAATATTGTACATAAATATTTCAACAACCCACCCACCCTCAAACCGTGCAGAAAATGTGCGAAAAAAGAAAGGGACATGCATGTGAAGAGCCCAAGACTACGGATCATATATGGGGTCAATGCTATACTTATACTGATTTTTTTATATAATTCTTAAAAAATTGGGGGGTTAACTATGAAAAACGAATATTGAATATTTATTTATTAAGCCTCTAAACCCTAACCACCTGGTCACCCATGTCCATTTTTATCTCCCTCTCACATACTTCATAATGCAGCCTTGCCGTTTATCTGACTGCACTTTCTTTCATAATTACATCACCTTTCATTTTAACACCAGGCTGCCTTTGCTCAACAGCTTCTCCAAAAAAATAATGTTACTTTATATATATATATATATTGTGCATGTGTGTGTGTGTGTGTGTGTGCTAATATATATATTTAAATAAATGGTATTAGATCCCCACAATCCTAAAGTACATTTATGCAGCACCCAGGTGATGAGGTTTCCTCTGCTAAACAGATTAAAGCGGTTTGCACGTGTCAGATTTCATACCACCTTAAGCTATGCAAATATTTCCCCCTGAACAAAATGTTTCTACAGTTTAGTCATGTTTAATTTTTAGCCCTAAAGCATCAGCTTCCAAAAGGCATCTTGATCTCTGTCTCTCTTTATCTCTTTCACTCTCTCAGTTTGAGTGTCACTTGTTGTGGCCTGACTGCATCCTGCAGAGAGCTAAAATGACAGATTTATTAGTAGAAATTGGAAAGATAAAAAACTAGAAAGAGAAATGGAAAGAGTTAAAAAAGAGAGAAGGAGGAACAAAACCAGACTAATAGAGGAGGACCGAGATAGAAAAAGATAATAAAAGCAAAGTATATAGTGATAGCAAAGGATAGAGAGATAAAAGCAAAACTGAGTGTGAGAAAGAGAAAGAAAGAAGAAAGTAAGAAACAAAAAGAAAGAAAGAAACGTTGATGGAGTGAAAAAAACTAATTAAATCAAAAAGAAAGAAATTGTGGTTCAAAAACTGTGATGAAAAAAAATAGAAAAGAAAGGATTAGAGAATCAGGGGGGAGATAAAAAGAAGACAAAGAGAAGAAAAAAAAATGTTAAGGCAGAGTGATAAAGTGTAGGTAAAAAAGCAGGAGAGAGGAAAAAGGGTACAAGGGAAAGAGAGAGAGAGAGGGAGAGAAACCTAAGTGAAAGGAAAAAGACTAATGAAAGGAGAGGAAAAAGTAGAAACAGAAGACCAATTGAGAAATACATACATAGAGAGATGGAGAGAAAATAAGAAAAAAAGCAAAAAAAGATAAAAAAATATATATCATATATAAGGCAAAAAGAAAATGAAAGTGATAAAGATTAAGAGATACAAAGGAGGAAATAGAAACAATATGATGAGATAGAAATTGAAAAAAATATTTTTGTAATAAAAGCAAAGAATACAGATTCCAATTAAAAAGCAAAACTGAAAATAAAGTAATAAAGAAAGAGACAAAGAAGAAAAGAGAGTGATAAAGATTGAAGAAAAAAAAGAATTTTTAAGGAAGAACAGATGACAAATAAAGCGATAGAGCAAAACAAACAGAGAGTGACAGAAAGGAAAAACTATAGGAAAGAAGGATAAAAAAGAAAAACAAGAGAGTGATAGGAAGACAATTTGGGGAAAGAGCGAAAGAGAAAATAAATGAGTGGTCAGGATGAGTGGTTGGATTAGAGAGGGGACAGAAGTAAACGGAGAGCTGGAGTGTCTTGGAAGGAGGGATGGGGGTAAAGGAAGGAATGAAACAGCAGGCTTTCTCTCAGTAGGGGGCAGGCTTAAGTAGCATACTTCCTTTCACTTCCTGTGGGCTGGAAGCCACCTACAGTAAAAAAAAAGAAATAAAAAAGAAAGCTGGTGACAGAACAGCACAGTGTGGGGCTTTGGGCAGACCCACACCCCCACACACACACAGACTGTTTTTTTAGGGGGAAATCTGTGCACTTTCAAACACGTAGTGATGAGTTTTTATCTAGATTGATCATCTCGATTGGCCTTTATCCTTGACTAACGTACCAGCTATATGAATTTTATATAACACAGAATTCTCTTAACTAACAACAGGATGGGGATGTTTTCCAGTGGAGCAGCAGGATGGAATGGCATGGTGGCATAGTGGTTAGCATGATCGCCGCACAACAAGAAGGTCCAGGGTTCGAATCCCGGGCTTGGGGTCCTTCTGTGCTGAGTTTGCATGTTCTCCCTTCACTTGCGTGGGTTTCCTACAGGTACTCCGAATTCCTCCCACAGTCCAAAAACATGTGGATCAGGTTGATTGGTGACTCTCAATTGCCCATAGGAGTGAGTGTGTGTGGTTGTGTGTCTGTGGCCCTGCGATGGACTGGCGACCTGTGTACCCCTGCCTCTCGCCCAATGTGGTAATACTGGCATAAAATTAGAGCTCAAATACATAAAGGGGACTTCATATGGCTTAAAAACTTAAAACGCTAATATTAGTGTGTAAAATTAATTCCTTCATTTCTTTTAATAGACAAACAGTGGTAGGTAGGAAATTAAGACAAGTTTTCATCTCTGTGGCTTGGTGCTCCAATCTAAGTATTCAAGTATATCCATTCATTAGCTTTCTATACCTGCTTATTTCCTAACTCTGGATCACTGGGGTCTGATCTCAGTGTGCAAAAGCCAGTGCACCCCCCTCCACCCACACACACTCACTCTTATGGGCAATTTAGAGTCAACAATCAACATAATGTACATGTTTTTGGACTCTGGATCTTCTTGCTGTGAGGCAACTGTGCTAACCACTACAACACCGTTATCCCTTGTTTTCAGAGGTTTTCATAAATTCTATAGAAAATGAGTTAGATGGATGGATGGATGGAAGGAAAACTAGATTATTTAAAATAATAAGGAATGCTGTGGTGGAGTGTCTATTTAAGTAACAGTACATGTATGCAGTACAAACAACAATCTCCTTTTACCTAAAAGCCTTTATATTAACACATGATGAAGAGATGGGGAACAAATATCAGCCTGGATAAAATAATTGGAAAAAACTAAGAAAGCATGGGCGCTGTTTCCACCCTTTTTCTTCCCTTTACTTGTGCTGTTGGATAACCAGTACAGGAGATAGAGCCAGGTCCGAACTGCTTAATCTACAGCAGTTTAATCTAGCAATTAACACTGATCAGAGAGTAAGGGACCAAGCGTAGAGGATCAATTATGGAATTTACACTGTCTAAAAGGTGCACCCTGGGAGAGGTTTGTGCATCAGCACAGTTAAGCTTTGTGCTATTTTGAGGGGATGTTATTGTTTTAAAGTTTGAGTGGATAGGTGGTGCTAGAAATCAAGTTAAAAAAAAAGAGAATGAAAACACAATCAACTTCATTAACTTTCTTTCTGATAGACCAGCATACCTATTCTGCTTGTCAAGGAAATGAAGACATCGAATCAACCTTAGCCCTGGGATGGATTGGCGACCTGTCCAGGGTGTACCGCATGTCTCTTGCTCTATGTTCACTGGGATAGACTCCTGCAGACCCCCGTGACCCCGAGTTTAGGAACAAGCAGGTATAGAAGATGAATGAATCAACCGCATAAGTAAAAGCGCCGTGATTTTTCAATTGATTTAATTTGTATAGCATTTTTAACACTGTTTAACACTTTGTCCCAAAGCAGTTTTAAATAATTAAAGATTATAATAAAATCAAAGTCAGATAGAAGTCAAATCGTCTCTAAAGAGCAAGCCACCCAACTTTTTCTTGCCCAAAACTAGGCCTGGAATGATGGCAAAGGGAAAAAGACAGTTGAAGGAACGAACTGTGAATTTGCAGAGCGGTGATTTTGCATTAGTGGTGAAGAAAAAAAAAAACAGATCGCTGCGGTGGCATTCAAAGTCATTTGCATTTTATTTGTTTTTCTCAAACTGCCCATGCCCAGATGTCAGCTTAACTCCCTTGCATAGTTTAATTAGCTTGAACTCGCCACTGAAATGTTGACGGCCTTTCGTTGACAAAGAATACTGTAGGATATATTGCATTGGTCGGAGTACGTGGACCGGGTGCACAACGAGGACATGGAAGAGAGGGTTATGTTATTACAGGGCTTTGTGTCATTAATCCTCCACCGACTGGGTTTTATCCAGACTTGTCCAGACAAGTGGGTGTATGGGTGTGTGCGTGTGTGTGTGTGTAGTAAGTGTATGTATAAGTAAATGAGAACACCATACTGACCTTCTTACTGAGGTTACATCCTAAAAAAGTTTGTCCTACCAGCCAGATGTTTATTGTACATTTCTTTTATCCTTGATATTTATAATAACTTTTAGACATGTGCTTAAACATTGTTCAGCCTGTATAATCCTATTTTTATCCCATCTAAGCCTAGTAATCTTTGACCTTAATCTCCAAGCACAACATTGTATTTGTATGTGTTTTGTTTGCTTGAGCTTACTTTATAAAGAGATCCAGCAGCACATCAAAATCAGTTCTTGTGTTTTTATATAATTTGCTCTTATACGAAATAGAGTAAAATGATCTATTTGAAATTTAATACAGGGCAAACACAACACACAGTACTAACGATTTT
>JAOTQW010091522.1:0-10854 GCA_026260075.1 Sisor rabdophorus | reverse complement strand
ACCCCGGTCTTTTTGGTATCAGTCCAACACCTTAACCACTAGGCCACCCCTTCCCTACATTTACACTATACACAGCAAAACCACCCAACATAGACAGACTGATGGGAAAAAGATGTAGAAACAGTGTAATTATCCATAAACGCAACTAATCAACGTGAAATGATTACTCAGTATTTTACTTTTGCTTATTAAGCGGAGACAAAGGAAGAGTTAAGCTGATGTTGCAGTCTGATCAGACCAGTCTGCTTACATGGCAAATACTAATGCTAGCATCAGATTTATTTCCACTTATGAATAAGGACTAATAATTTATTCATTCATTCATCTTTCAACCCGCTTATTCCGTAGCTTGTCACAGGGGTCTGCTGGGGCCTATCCCAGCGCACATAGGGTGGGAGGCAAGGGTACACCCTGGACACCAGTCCAAGGCCTGAAATGATGTGAAAATATAGAAATGCATAGGAAAACATTTTTGCCGGCTGTTGGCCATATCCCCTCTGTGACACATTAAAGGAGAAAATCGGAATTGGGTCATTTGACACATGTAGCATAAATGCAGCCTTAGTTAAAGCAACAGTTTGCTTTTATCAGGACATTTAAAAGTCATTTTTACATGTTCATTTTGTTTTTTATTGTTAAAGGAGCTGTAAAACAATATGTTAAAGTAAATACACTGTTCAAAAAATAAAGAAAACACTAATATAACACAATGTAACTCCAAGTCAATCACACTTCTGTAAAACCAAACTGCCCACCTAGGAAGCAGCACTGACTGACAATCAATTCCATATGCTGTGGTGAAATTGGAATAGACAACAGTTGGAAATTATAGGCAATTAGCAAGACACCCTCAATACAGGATTGGTTCTCCATGTGGTGACCACAGTTCCTGTGCTTTCTGGCTGACTGTTTTGTTACATTTGAATGCTGCCATTGTTTTTTACTCTAGTGGTAGCATGAGATGGGGTCTACAACCCACCAAAGTGGGTCAGGTAGTGCAGCTCATCTAGGATGACACATCAATGCAAGCTGTGGCAAGAAGGTTTGCTGTGTCTGTCAGAGTAGTGTCCAGAGCGACTCTGTGGAGAAGGCCGTAGAAGGGCAACAAGCCAGCAGCCGGACCAATACCCCCGCCTTTATGCAAGGAGGAACAGGAGGAGCAACTGTGCAGGACGTTTGACATTTGCCAGAAAACACTAAGTTTGGCAAATTGGCACCCTGCGATTTTTACAGATGAAAGCAGATTCACACTGAGCACATGTGACAGACATGACAGTCTGGTGAAGCCGTGGTGAACTTTCTCCTGCCTGCCAGCACAACAGCTTCGGCAGGGGGTCAGTAAAAGGGTGTGTTGCCATTTCTTTGGAGGGCCTCACAGCCATCCATGCGCTCGCCAGAGGCAGCCTGAATGCCATCAGGTACCAAGATAAGATCCACTGTGGTTGCCCATGGGTCCTCCTAATGCAAGACATTGCTAGACTTCATGTGGTAGAAGTCTGTCAGCAGTTCCTACAAGACAAAGGCATTGATGCTATGAACTGGCCCGCCCGTTCCTCAGACCTGAATTTAATTGAGCACATCTGGGATATCCTGTCTTGCTCCATCCACCAACTACACCACAGACTGTTCAGGAGTTGGCTTATGCTTTAGTCCAGGTCTGGGAGGGGATCCCTTAGGAGACTATCAGCCACCTTATCAGGAGCATGCCTAGGCGTTGTAGGAAGGTCATACAGGCACGTGGAGGCCACACGCACTACTAAGCCTTATTTAGACTTGTTTTAAGGATATCACATCAAAGCTGGATCAACCTGTAATGTGTTTTTCCACTTCAATTTTAAGTGTGATTCCAAACACAAACCCTCATGGGTTGATACATTCAATTTTCATTGATCATTTGTGTGATTTTGTTCCATTTAACGAGCTTTAAGAACACAGTATTTAAGAACACAGTATTAATATTAATTGCAGTACTAATAAGAATATTTCATTCATGTAATGTCAGCTGTCATGTCAAATGAGGAATCTGTGGTCACTTTAAAAACTACAGGCTTTCCTAAATGTTTTAGTTTGGTTTAGTTTTGGTTTTAGTTTTACATTAATTTCCGCAAAAATTACATAATCCTGCAGGGACGCGCTATCTGCGTTATGTTTAATATTGCACTGCTGCCCCATGATGCCGATTTGGCTGTTTCAATGTCTGCATGAACCCGATTTCGCACAGATGTACCTAAAAAAATAAAGGGTTAAAGTAAACGTCTATGCGTTACACATCCATTAATAACTCTTTCTCTGTCTTTGTATTCTTAGAAAACACCAGTCACTGATGACCCAGCCATAAAAAACCTCCCCGCTAAGCCAAGCACAGACGTAGCGTCCTCCACCACCACAAAGAAAGGCGGAAAGAGCTAGATGTCAAACACTAGTAAGCCAAATGGTCTATAAATTGAAACTGCATATTTAAACCACGTATCTCTCAACTCTTTTAATTCTGTGCTGGGTTTTAGGTTGCTGACAAAATGAAGCGATAACAAGACGACACCCATACAAAAAGCTGCTCAACCCTATACATTCATATTGTCTGTTGTAATGGCAGAAAGTCCGTACAGACCTTTAAAAATTAACCCACATCCAACACGGATGTTCCAAAAAAAATCTGAGAACTGGTCTGGGATCAGCTTATGCATGATTATGCAAAAAAAGAAAAAAAAGCAAAGGCAGCAGAAATCCCATCACGTCCACGAACCCAGGCCTCATACGATGTAAAGCATAAATACAACAAACAAAAAAAACAATATTCTTTTTTCGAACAAAAAAAAGGATTCGGAAGTGCCTTACTCGCCGTTACAGTTTAAAGATTAGATGTTAGGTTGGTGCATTATATGTGTGTATATTTTTTTAATTTGGGGAATTCTTCTATAGTATTTGGTTTTCTATTGCCACTCACTTATAAACACTAGTGTACAGCACCTTCACTTTGGGTTTCCCTCATTTAGTTTACAGTAAAAACTTGCGTTTAAGGAATGTGAGGATGGATGTTGGCTGTTGTACTTCTTTATTATTATATTATTTTAAATGTGTTTTGTTTTTCTACTGCTCAGATCGATTCGGCCCATACAAAAGCAAAAGATTCAAACTATTACAAACAAGCATTACAAGACAAATACACTTCCTTTAACCATTGTGTGCTGTGCTTTCAGCATGTGAGCCACACCATGAAAAACCACCTGTCAATTAGCTTGAGTAGGAAGTGGCAAACCAAGTATGAACTCTTGTTTCTTTTTTTAATCTGAAGTAACAGCGCTCGGATAAACAGCTCGCTGTATGTAGCGTGTGCCTTTTTCAAATGTTCATCGAAACACCTGTGTTATTTTGCATAGCAGTCATATTGCTTTAGCCCTGATCAGTCTTCCCTAAACATGTACATTTGTTTCTGTGCTTTACTTTTGTTTCACTGTATCTTCCTGTTTAAGTAACCTTACAATACTGTGCCTTTCTGCTGAAGTGCAATCTCAATGGTAACCCAGGGACAGAGATATGGAGGAGGGTCAAATAAAATTATTTTCTGGTCAAATAAAAAAAAATTCAAATATTTATCATGTTTGGTCAGAATTTTTTTAAGTCTATAATTATAGAGACTCTTTAAGTCTACAAGTTTTTATTATAGGAGTTATTCCTGTTAAATAGATTATTCAGTAACACCAACAGCAACAATGTTATATCAAATTTAAAATCAGTTTTATTTTAATTACATTTTTAAATCTATGATTAGAAATTATTTTAAATCTATTTTAGTTGTTTTAGCTTAGTTATCGTTAGTTAAACATTTTACAGTATTTACTTTTTAACCCTATAACATTTATTAAACTATGTTAAAGGTGTAAACCAATACATGTTGATAGGTATATTTTATGTATGATATTAAACACATTTATAAATGTTATTATAAAAATGACAATGTTAAATAGTGGTGCTAGTTGTTATTGTTATTTATTTAAAGAAATGTAATATCTTAATAAGTATAAAGGAAAAATCATTCTTACAATATTATTTTAAAAAGAATTATGAAACAGTTTAAAGAAATACTATTTGCAAATATAATCTTATGAGACATCTAAAATAAAAACAAAATTAAGAAAATAATAAAAATGTTTACAAAGTGTTTATTAGTATTTTGGTGTGTCTAATAGTGATCGGGTAGGGTTTTGTGGCCTGCTGGTCTGATTCGGGGTCTGCAAAAATAAATGAAGAAGGTTTAATTCATGTATACGATACATAATATATACAAATACATTATATAAATATATCTTACTGTCTTTTGTAATGGTGGGGACATCGTCTCGTTCTAATACCTTTAAATTAGGCAAAACATTTTAATATGTAGTTAAAGGATCATCATTACTCAAGTCCTCTCAGATAGATGATATAATGACGATGATGATACTTACGGTTGCAGTAAAATATAGTGATGATCAGAAGCAGGATCAGAAATACACAGCTAGCAGCCAAAGGAATTAAGATTTGCTGCTCACAACCTAGAATCACGTCTAGCTGTCCAGATACTGTAGGGTCAGAAAGTAAGATAAAAAGTCTTTCACATAAAAGATATTATTATTATTCTATTTTTTATTTTATTTTATTATTAAACTATTATACAAATATACTATCTATACCATCTTAGTAATAAATCATTGAGCATCAGAGCTGTGTTGTATAGGTCCCTATTTCAGATATCATTTTGACTCTTGTTCATCAACATAAACTTGACCTTTACTTAACCATAAATTATATCTACAACAACACTATAGCAGTAATAAAAATAGTAATAATAATGATAATAATAATAATAATACCTTTAGTTTTCTGTGTACATTCTGGCAAAGCAGTGGTCATGCTGGTCACTGCCTGAATGGGGGCTGTTTGTACTCTTGTTTTAATTGTTGTTAGGACTGTAAAAATAATGTAGCAAAAAGAAATAAATTAAATTACTAAATATGATATTACTGATTTTTGTATGATATCACCATAAAGCAGTTCAACTATTTTAACTAATAGAAAAGACTATATATATATATATATATATATATATATATATATATACTTTTTAAAACTTTTGAAAATTAAAATATAATAATATTTTTTATATCAAAGACAACCACTCTGCTTAAACTAGACAACGTGGTATCAACATTGTCACTTCCTGAATTACTGCAACATTAAAAACACACAAAACTAGAACGAACGAATGAACGAACGAACGAACGAACGAATGAACGAATGAATGAATGAATGAATGAATGAATGAAAAACATTGCAAGCAGATCTGTGAGAGAGTATCTTATTTTAACTGACCAGACCGCAATGGCGCTATGGTGCCCTATGTATGAATAGTGTAAGGCGATTATAAGCCGTGCAGATGTTCGGTAACACACCTGGTTCTCCGCGCAGTTCGGTTGTGACGCTGAACTTCAGCATGTTGTTGTTGACGGAAACGCAGCCGTACGTGCCGCTGTCTTTCTGTCGCTTAAACTGCTTCAGTTCCAGAGATTTATCCGTCACTTTAAATTTACCAGGGTCCACCTCTGTACCTAGTTTCTTACTTTTACTGTAGGTCGCGATGTGTTCAAAGCCCGGGTCGTTTTCTTTAAGCCGAAACCAGAAGAATATCGATGCCGAATCCGTTCTGCAATCGATGGTGACATGTTCATCCTCCTTTACTTCCCTGCTTCCAGCCTCACCTTCAGCACCGAAATACATGACATAAAAACCAATCAACAATATAAAACAATAAGAAAAATAATACTAAAATCAGTTTAGGAAACGGCAAAAAAAGATGCCTGAAAATAGCATGTATTTAAAAAGTTTATCTGTTGCTATAGAATATATTATAGATTAACTAGTTATTTTTTTACACATTTTGAAATGTTTTATTTCAAAAATACTGAATTAATTCGTTTACATGTAGTAATTTTAATAACCCGTTAATATGTTACGGCCTTTAAAAATCAAACCGTAATCTTACCTTGAAATACGAATAAAAGAGAGCAAAAAATAATCACAATGAGAGACATTGTCTTGTTGTTGTTGTTGTTGTTGTTGTTGTTAAGCGCTTAGTTTTTCTTTAGTTAATCCCAGCAGCTAGAACACGAGGAGTGTGTAACAGAGCATCATGAGTCGGATCATTTCTCCTCCCCGATTCTATTCTCTCTCTCTCTGTTTTCTCTTTTACTGCATTGCACTTTTAAAGACTGAACAAAAGTCTGTCAAAAATCCCCAAACCGTGTGTCGGACTCGAACAGAACAAATAAAATGTCCATCATTTTAAATAAATAACTTTATTATTCTGTAAATATTGCACAACACTAACACAAATATTTACAGAACATTTATATCATTTTAATTATTTTCAGCTGCAGCGCGTTTACTCCGGGTACTGCGGTTTCCTCCCACAGTCCAAAAATATATGTACGTTAGGTAGATTGCCCATAGAAGTGTGCTTGTGTGTGTGTGTGTGTGTGTGTGTGTGGTCCTGTGGTCAGAGGGTAACAGGGTTTGGTCATTTGTACATGCGAAAAGTTTCTTTCACAATAATGATAAGTTTCTTACACATCTATTTTATAACTTTTTTTTTACAACATTCATTCATCTATACGCTTATCCCCTAATTCGGAGTCACGGGGTCTGATGGAGCCTAACCCAGCACACATAGGGCGAGAGGCAGCAGGTACACCCTGGAGAGATCGCCAGTCCATCGCAGGGCCACATACAGACAACCACACACTCACATTCACTCCTACGGACAAATTAAAGTCACTAATCAACCTAACGTACAGGTTTTTGGACTGTGGGAGGAAACCGGAGTAACAGGAGGAAGCCCACGCAAGCGCAAGGAAGGCATGAAAACTTCGCACAGGGAGACCCGTGCCGAGGAATCGAACCCAGGACCCTCTTGTCGTAAGGCGAGCGTGATAACCAACCAGATGAACAAAAATACTATCGTAACTTTTTCTGCTACACCGCTTATAGTAATATAATTATAGGGTTAAATGTTTACAATCTGCAATCATGTTCACAGTGTGTGTGTGTGTGTGTGTGTAACGACCCTTGACAATAAGCATATAAAAATGGATCACATGAAGCGGAAATTGGAAAAATGTTACTTGACATGGTGCATCGTGCAGAAAGAAGGTTTGCTGCAGAACCATGCACCAGTCTGAGGGTCTTGCAAAGCGCGTGTCGCACTCAAGCCCACCAATCAGCAGCCGAGCTGAGACCCTCTGTAAAACCACAGAGTTTTTTTTCACACCTGATACTAAACACTGTCAGTCTGAACTACACACAAACGGGTTTCAGCGTCTGTGTTGCTGTGCTATAAAACATTTCACACAAAAAACACCTGCCATAGATTTCATATAGATCCAAATAAATATGTGACACAAGTATCACGTGATCGTAAATAAGATCGAATTATGTTTAAAGTTTATTCTGATTATCCAATAAAAGCTGATTACTAATTTAGAGTACAAACCCACACTTTATAAAGTATTTACTGAACCTATTTTTAAAATATTGTTAATAAGTGTATGTATGTTTTTGACAAGCCAGGCTGGGTAAGGGGTATGATACTGCCCCCTGTAGGCTACACACGTGATTTGTTTTTTGCCGGCTCCGCAAATTTGCACACGACATGCATTGTTACCAAATAACAAATCTTAGTGCCGGGTTATGCACGTGGAAAAATAATAATTCAATCCAAACAACATCTACATAAACGATCGCTTCTTAAGAACAAAAGACAGGAGCCTTGAGCTGTTGAACGTTTTACACGTGCACTAGGTTGTGGAATATAGCCCACTCTTGTTTGTAGGCGTACACAAATCCTCCAAAGTGCCTAGAATATTGCAGTCCTTATTCAAATGACGTAAGACGCTGTTGAATGTCGCAATAAGGTGTTACGTCACCTGATTTACGTTTATTTCGGCAAAGGGAAAATAATGCAATTTTACGAGTCTTGCGAGTCAGTAAAAACAAACACCAAAGAATAACATGATAGATGTAATATTTTATTAATACACAGCAAAAATAAATAAATAAACAAATAAATGTATTTTTTATATATTATACAGACAGCATTTATTATATTTACTATATTAGGATGTAAAACATTGTGCGTTATTTTGAAATCAAGAAAATAATCCATCATATATTTAATCTTTTCATAGTGATATTTATTTTGTCATGTATCTGCAAAAGCATTTACAAGTTCCTCCTGTTTCTTCTACCCCATGTCATATAATCACATTTCCTTAAAGATCAAAAATTTCTTTTGCATTATTTACATATAAATTAATCCATTAGACTCTTAACTAAGCCGTAACAGATTGAGCTCAGATAAATCTTTTTTTTTTGCTTTGGCTATCTCGAGGAGTCCCTATAACTAGGAATCTATGTTGTTTACAGGTTCCTGTAAGTCACAGTACATGCTACACAAAAAAAGCAGAAGAAATGGAACCAGACTTAAGCGGTAACCCGTGTATAACAGCTTACAGATAATGGTGATCCAATCCAATGTCAACTGTAGCCTTGGATAAGTGGTGCAGATCCATCCTCAAAGCACCTTAAATTCAGGGAAAGGGGCAAGAAACTGGTCACTGGTAGAGAGACCGAGAGAAAGTGAAAGAGAGAAAGAGAGAAAGAGAACATAAGAAGGGTGGGAAAGTATTCGATTGTTCGAGAACTGGCTAGCTACATAAGGACACGAAGAAGAACTAGGAGTAAAATAGGAATGCAAGATTTCTGGGTGTAGGAACGTGTCAAAAAGCAACTAATAGTGCATCCTAGCTGTAAAATATTAGGCTTACACCTAAAAGTAGAAGAAAAAAGATTCGAAGGAAAACTGTAATACCAACTACTTTCTCATAGTGAAGGTGGCAGCATTGTGATTTTGAGGTGCCTCTCAGTGGCTTTCACTTTCACTGAACGATGTTAGCGGCAGAAGCAAGGCCTAGACAAGATTACATTGATGTGATTTTATTTTAAACACCAAAGTATGTTAAACACTTTAGTAGTCGTATTAATCCTGTAAGATCCTAAGCTTATTCTTATGTTATCTATAAATTTATATATTATAATATGCTAATTATTAGACATAATGTATATAATCACAAACAGGTTAGAGTTAAGCGGAAAAAATATTACCTTTATAACCGTAAAAATAGATTTAAAAAAAATAAAGTGTTTCTCTGTGTTTCTTCTGTGAAAGGTGGGCAGTTGGAATGAGAGTTACTCTATGACTGGTGGTCCACCCTCAGTTTCCATTTCTTATATATAGCGTTGAGTCATTGCGTCCGCTCTGGTAATTTCTCACTCTGCCCTTAGGACTGACTCGGGGATCCCTATGTGACTCACAACATTGAAAAACAAAGAGTTCCTACATAAAATAACCCCTTAAATATGTGCATATAGGGTTGTAAAAGAAAAGAGAGACTGTGGGATGGGGATTACCTGGGCATTCCTTTCAGAGTGACACTTCAACTCATCTCTTTATGCATCACAATAGAAGAAGTGGATGAGTAAGACAACGTCCTACAGAGCAGATATTAGTCAGGTGAAGAGCAGGATTAACATTATTTTATGGTTCAAAAGACAGAAAAATGAGACCTGATCTATAGGTTTAGTATTAGAACTGAGATCTAAGAAGAGCATGGATAAAACGTTGAGGAGGTAGAAAGTCAACATTTCTTTTAGGTTCAGAATAAACTGCACATGATTGATCTGAAAGTGGTTTTTGATTTACTAAATTAATTTACTATGTCGGCGCGGTGGCGCAGTGATTAGCACTGTTGCCTCACAGCAAGAAGGTCCTGGGTTCGAATCCCAGGCTTCAGGTCTTTCTGTGCGGAGTTTGCATGTTCTCCCCGCGCTTGCGTGGGTTTCCTCCGGGCACTCCGGTTTCCTCTCACAGCCGAAAAACATGTGCGTTAGGTTGATTGAACAACATCTTTTACAATAGAATAGCATTAATCTAAAAAAATTTTAGTTAATTTTTGATTAGATAATGTCATAATCATATAAGCATCTATTTATTCTTTTTCAAGAGTTTTTCTCAGTATCACTATTATTATTATCATTAATTATTATTGCTAGTACAGTATTTATTAATTTATTACTTTACTTACATTATCTGTACAGTGTTATTTGAAATCTTTATATCTTTATTTTCTTATATAATAAGGTTTTATCATTGTTAATTATTGTAATGTTGTTGTAAATTTTCGGGTGCATTGTTTTCATACAAAATTTCTTGCATTAACCAAATAGTTAGACTTATTTTGATAAACTATGTTATCCATATTTTTATTTGCAAAATTAACAGCAAGTCTGCAGTCAAAAATCTATTAAAACTAAAAAAATGTTCATGTAAAACACTTATTTTCTGCAAACATTTTCATTATTTTACCTAAAATATTAATCGATGTTAAGCTTGTTTTAATTTCATTTTTTCATTTTTATTTTATTTTTTTAACTTAAAAAACCCCTATGTTAAAACCTCTGCTTAAATCTAAATTCTTTGTGTTCGTTTTAAAGAAAATGCATGTAGTATATTTTCTGTTTAACAACGTATATCTCAATGCAAACGTTATGATAAAATCATTACCTTAATTCTGAATATTTTTTAGAATTTATTCCAGAGACTTTTAAAGAAGAAAATCCCTATGTTTTTTGTTCATTACATTTTACCCCTGCTAGTCCAGACTAAAACATTTAAAACCATTTAAATACATCTAAGAAACAACACAAAACCAACAAACTAAATAAATATATATATGTATGAATGAATAAACGAATGAATCATAT
>JAOTQW010091478.1:0-10858 GCA_026260075.1 Sisor rabdophorus | reverse complement strand
TCTCCCTGCGCTTGCGTGGGTTTCCTCCGGGTACTCCGGTTTTCTCCCACAGTTCATAAACATGTGAATTAGGTTGATTAGGTCGCTATCATCTTTAAAATAAGAAACAAGGATCTGGGTTTGGTAATGAATTGCTCACATTTTATCACTGATTGGTCGAACATGCCCTGTGGCAAAGAATGCGCAGGGATTGATAAATTTTCCTTTTAAATATATATTTATCGAGATTTTATACTTTAGTTCTATGATGTTAGGAAAGCCAAAGATAGGAATTTATCAGATATACGACCAAACGTGTTGAAAGAGCAATTACTCAGACTATTACTCAGATATTTTAAATAACACTATCAGTCAAGCTTACAGGCCAAAGAGAGCAATCTTGCACATGTTAGTCTAGACGGTGTAAAACACATGTTTGTCTAGGGTGTTAAAGTGTGATTATTCTACTGCTGGATTTAATTACTGACACTTGTTGAAAGTCTTGAAACTTTTATGTAGCTTTGTTAATAAGATTATATTTTCTTTGCTTTGAAATTTAACGATGGAAGGATCCGTGTAAGGATGTTGTTTCATGTTTGAATCTTGTTTTTCCCTAGTTTGGTGTCACGGAGGTCTGCTGGAGCAGAACTCAATCTCAGCAAAGGCAGGGGTTCACCCTGGACAGGTTATCAGTCCATCACAGGGCCACACATAGACAAACAACCACACACACATACACTCAACCTAACGTAAATGTTGATGTTAATTTACATGCCTGTTGGGGGGAAAGCTGAGTCCCCACAAGAGCAGGGAGAACATGCAAACTACACACAAAAAGCTCTACTAAAAACTGTACTGCCTGTTTTTTGGTATCAGTAATAATCAGGTATCAGACCATAATTTCACATTAAAAATATTTCGAGTCACATGATATGGGCATTATTAATAATTGTGTCTTTCTGCAGAGGCACAGAACCGAAAGGCAGACAGTGCAACTGATCATACATCTTAAGCCTAAGAAATGTCCCTGAAGTGTGTATCTACTGCGCATACAGGTAGGAGTATATCTGTGTCAGTGAGCAAATGTGCGTGTGTGTGTGTGTGTGTGTATATGTGTGGCTCAAAGAATGAGTTATAACATCATCAGTCAGGGTTTGTCTACCAAAAGACCTTGTCACTGAAGCCAACCCAGTTCCAGTGGAACGCAAGCACGGTGATATACACAGTGTGTCGAGGAAAGAGAGAGAGAGTGTGTGCTTGTGTAGAAAAAGAGAGAGAGAGTGTGTGTGAGAAAGAGAGCGAGAGAGAGAGAGAAAAAGAGTGTGTGTGTGGGGGGGTGTAAGAGAGAGAGAAAGGAAAAAGAGTAAAACAAAGAAAAAGTGAGGGATAAAGAGAGTGTGTAGGAAAAGAAAGAATAAAAATAAGAGAAAGAGAAAGTAAAAGAGAAAATGAGAGTGAGGTTGATAGAAAGAGATTGTAAGAAAGAGTGTGAGAGAGAAAGAGGGTGTAAAAGAAAGAGGAACATATAAACGTGTGTGTGTGTGTGTGTGTTCCGGGTCTCTATTTATAGATGCTGCCGAATCGATATGTGGAAGCGGTGCTTTAAGAGTGACCCCGATCACTGTAATAAGGCCGCCAGAGACTCGAGAGTGCACTGGCGTCCTTCACACTTTTAAAGCAAAATCATTCATTACTGAATCCCGTGTCCTGTTGCGCAATCTGAACGAACCCTCGTCATGTCACCCGGGCCTAATTACTGACAGCTTGCATGTAAATACCGCGTGTCCGCGCTGCTATGGGGATCTGATTGGTGCGACAGTCTGACACGTTTCGCAGTTGCGCCTTCTTAGTCGCTATCAATTTTTCATCCACCCCCTCCCCCTCTCTTCCTTTCTTTTTCTCTCTCTCTCTCTCTATGTATCTCTGTTGTCTCCTTACGGAAAAATTAAACTGTTATTACACTGGCTTAGGAAGCTCAGGCCAAGCCACCCACTCACAGCAAGCAGGCGAGAAAAAAATTAACCGGCTACCAACTCACTCATCAGAGACATTAGCCACATCTCCTGTCGCTGGGTTTGGAAAGAACTTGGATGCTGGCATTTCAGCAGTAGAATGTCAGATGTTCAGGAGGAGTCATTCTGTCACAGACATTCGTGTGGTAATCCTGAACTTTGGATATGTGAATAGAAAAATTCCACAGAGATGAAACTATCATTTGATGTATCATGGAGAATTGAGGGCGGCGCGGTGGCGTAGTGGTTAGCACGGTCGCCTCACAACAAGAAGGTCCTGGGTTCGATTTCAGGACACAGAGTTTGCATGTTCTACCCGTGCTTGCGTGGGTTTCCTCTAGTTACTTTGGTTTCCTCCCACCATCCAAAACATGTTAGGATAATTAGCAACTATGATTTGCCCATAGGAGTGACTGTGAGTGTGTGTGGTTATTTATTTATATGTGGCCCTGCAATGGACTGGTGACCTGTCCAGGGTGTACCCCTACCTCTAGGTATATGTGCGTTGAAATAGGATCCAGCAAAACCACATGACCCTGAGTTAGGGAATAAGCGGGTATAGAACATGAATGAATGAATGAATTTAACCGGAGTTTGTCCAGTCAGAAGCACTTTTTAAAACACTGTTTTTTAAAAATATCAAAATTTTACACAGGCGGCGCGGTGGCGTAGTGGTTACCACTGTCGCCTCACCACAAGAAAGTCCTTGGTTCGAATCCCGGGACCTTGTTTGTGGGGTCTTTCGGTGCGGTGTTTGCATGTTCTCCCCGCGCTTGCATGGGTTTTCTCCGGGTACACAGCCATATCTGACATGATTACTGGGATTTGGGCAAGTTTGGGCAGTGGTATTACAAATGGTTTTATGATCTACAAGCTACCAATGGCATGCCCTTCAGCATGCTATTGAAGTATCTCAGCTCTCAGAATGCAATATCATGGCTAAATCCGTGCTTTGACACCAACTTCCTAGCAAAACTGTTAAAAAATACTAAAGAGTCACTTCTTAAAAATTGAGGGCACTGGTTCATATGGAAAATTTTTGAACATTTGGGATATATTGGAATGTCCTACATCACAACAAGATGACCAGATAAGCAAAATGCTCTCAATTTGTTTTTAGGAAGATGAAATAAAAAAAAACTATGTAATAATTCTAAAAAACTAGAATTATGTAACATGCAATAAACCAAGTGCAAACATCCAAATATCGTCACTGGAATACACAGACAGACGGGCTGAAATATAAATCATCATCAGTTCCGAAGAAAAAGTATCCTGGAAATAACAAGCAATAAAACAATCAGGTGGCGCGGTGGCGTAGGGGTTAGCACGTTCGCCTCACAGAAAAAAGGTTGTGGGTTTGATTTCCAGGTCTTTCTGTGCAGAGTTTGCATGTTCTTGCTGCACTTGCATGGGTTTCCTTCAGGTACTTTTGTTTCCTCCCACAGTCCAAAAACATGTATATTAGTTTGATTCGAGATTCTAAATTGCCCATAGGAGTGAATGTTAGTGTGTGTGTGTGTGTGTGTGGTTGTTCGTCTATATGTGGCCCTGCGATGGACTGCCGACCTGTCCAGGGTGTACCCCTTCCTCCTGTCCTTAAACAAAACAAAAGGCATCTATAGACAAAACTAATAAAGGAAGGTGCGGGGTCAGAGATGAAGCTCAAACAAATGTAATTGTATACATAATATGAATATAATGTGTTTTCCTATAAATATTTTTTACTTTATTATTATTATTCGTTCATTTATTTATCTTATATACCTGCTTATTCCCTAATTCAGGGTCAGGGGTCTGCTGGAGCCAATTTCAGCACAGATAGGGCGAGAGGCAAGGGGTACACACTGGTCAGGTTGCCAGTCCATCGCAGGGCCACATACAGACAACCACACAGTCACTTTCACTCCTTCGAGCAGTTTTAGAGTCACCAATCTACCTGATGTACATGTTTTTGGTCTGTGGGAGGAAATTGGACTAACTGGAGGAAACACACGCAAGAACATACAAACTCTGCCCAGAAAGACCCAATGCCTGGGAATCGAACCCAGGATATCGACCGTGCTGACACTACGCCACTATGCTGCCCTATTATTATTCTTCTTATTTATATTTTAACTTGGTATTATTATTATTATTAGTAGTAGTAAGTGATATTTTAGTGGTTGTGGAGTTGGACTGTTAATTAGATGTTTGTGGGTACAAGCTGCCTCTGATGGGCCACTGCTGGGCTCCCTGGGCAAGGTCCTTGACCCTTGACTGCTCAGTTGGATTAATCAGATAAATGGTAAAATGCTAAATACCAGAAATTAATTTTGGAAGCAATTAGTTCAAGGGAAACACCTTTTGATGTATTCTGTATCTCTGTCTTTTTCTCTCTCTGTCTCTATCTCTCTCTCTGTCTCTTGCTATGTCAGCTTTCTCTCTCTGGACCTCTCTTTCTCTCTCCCTCTCTCTATCTCTCTCTCTCTCTCTTTCTCTCTCTTGCTTTCTGTCTCCTTTTTATACCCTCACATAATGCTATAGTCCTCCAGTAGTGGAAAGAAACACAATCTCCCACCTTGTGTTTTCCTATATTAATAAACCGACATTTTAATGGGATTATCTCGGGCGTATTTCAGCATTGCAGCAGATGTCCAGTGTGTGTCTTTCCCTCCGCAGGGTTTCTAAGACATTTCTAAATCTATAGCAGGGATCGGATTCCCATTCCGCTCAGGAACTCGTTACAAAGGTGGCATTTAAAAGAAAACTCGAAAGAAAAATCGTTTCATTTTTCAGGATTAAAGTAGCCTACAGTAAACAGGGAGCATAAATCATTAGAGCGTCTAATTTGACAAGATGAGAGAGAGGGAGAAAGACAGGGGGACAAAGAAAGAGAAAAACAAAAATAAAATGAGACAGAGGAAGAGAAAACAATAGAGCAGAAAAGATAGAGTAAGATCAAGCAGGTGAGAGATTGGGAAAGTGAGAGAGAAGGATAAAGAGTGGAAAGGGAGAGTGTGAGAGGAAGAGTGTGAGAGTTTGAGAGGGAAGATTGAAAAAATAAGAGAGTGATGGAGAGAGAATAGAGAGAGCGAAAAAGAGCGTAAGACTGAGAGAGAGAGAGTGAGAGAGTGTTTGACAGAGAGAAGGTAAGTCTGAGAGAAGGATAGAGTATGAAGGAGAGTAGGATAGAGAGAGTGAGCGAAAGAGAGAGTAAAGGAAAGAATGTAGGAGAGAGTGAGATCGAGTGTGAGAGAGAGGAATTAGATTGAGAGAGTAAGATGGAGAAAGTGAGAGATAGACAGGGAACAAAGAAAAAGAAAAACAGAAAAACAGACAGAGGAAGAGAAAGGTTAGGGAATAACAAAAAGAGCGACAGATAGAGGCAGAAAATAGAGAGAAAAAAGAAGAGAGAGAGAGAGAGAGTGAGAGACAATAAATAAAGCTTGTTGACTTAAACTGAGTTTTCAGAGGAAGCCAGAGAGTGAAAGAGAGTGAAATAGTGTGAGACAGGAAGAGGATCAATAGAATAGAAAGTATAGAAGAGTATAAAAAATACAAAAGTTAGAGAAAGAAGAGTTTGACAGTGAAGGTTTCTGCTTAGCAAAACGCGGAAACGTAAAGGTTTGCAGGCGGCACCAGGTTTTGAGAGTGTTCTCCATCTGCACCTTCACGTGGGTGGTTTCAATGGGCAACTATTTCTAATGTGCTGCCAGATGAAGTAGTGACTCTCACTGTGGAAAAGTTCCGATAGTGAAAGTCAAACTTTCCCATCTTTCACTGCACAGACAGTGAAGTAATTGGACAGTGACACGCTGGTGCTGGATGTACAGGTAAAGAAACAAACGTACCAGTTTGTGGTCTTCAAAAACTCTGCTCTTCTACCCAACATCCATCCGGTATCATCACCTCCACACAAAGACTTTCCACTAGATTGGGTCATGTGACTGGGTGGATTTGGTCATTCAGTTTCAATAGTACCAGTGAGATCAGATAGTAATGTTGAGGCTGAATAGGTCTGAGTTTTGGTCGGGGTTCCAGTTCATCTCAAAGGTGTCCAGTCTAAAGGAGTTAGATCAGAACCAGAACCAAAACATCCAGAACATCTCTTTCTCTCTCTCTCTCTCTCTCCCTCTCTCTCTCTCTTCTTCTTCTTCTTCTTCTTCTTTTTGTCCCTTTCCCTCCCACTTCCACTTTCTCGCTCTTTTCCTTCCTATTTTTTTCTCTCTCTCTCTCTCTCTCCCTTTCTGTTTTTCTTCCTATTCATTTATCTCTCTCTCTTTCTCCCCCCCCCCACTCTTTCTCTAAGAGAGCTGGCTCACTTGCTATTCATTTCTAATGAAGTGGGTCTCACTGTGGTAGCACTGAAAATTGCCTTTTGGTCCCTGCATAATCATGGGAATTTGTGTGTGTGTGTGTTCCAGACTCATATGTTGTATTTTGTGGGTGGGAAGATTAGCGTTTATGTGTGTGTAAATGTGTGTAACCTATTATCACATTTGAATACAGCATGTACAGGATAAATACACACCCAAACCTGCACACCTAATGCTAAAATCTTTGCTATCGTGTAGGAGGTGCCTTAATTAGCACAGTGCTAATGCTAACGGAAAAGCCTGGCTGTTAACAAAGCTGAATTAATGTTGCCAGCTTAGTTGATACAGCCAGACAGAGCGTGCTTAAGGGCAGGGCTGGGCATACCATTGATCCATGCTGGTGTATAACAGGGGCATACAGAGGACACACAAGGTGGAAAATGCATTTTATGCAAGTTCTAAAAAAATAAGAAATGATAGTATTTTTGGCGCGGTGGTGTAGTTGTCAGCACGGTCGCCTCATGACAAGAAGGTCCTGGGTTTAAATCCCGGGCACAGGGTCATTCTGTGTGGAGTTTGCATGTTCTCCCTGTGCTTGCGTGGGCTTTCTCCGGGTACTCCAGTTTCCTCTCACAGTCCTAAAACATGTACATTAGGTTGTTTAGATGATTGATTCTAAATTGCCCATACAGTGAATGTGTGAGTGTGTGTAGTTGTGTGGTTGGCCCTGCGATTGACTAGTGATCTGTCCAGGGTGTACCCTCTGCCTCTCGCCCTATGTGCGCTGGAATAAGCTCCAGCAGACCTCCGTGACCCTGAGTTCAGGATTAAGCGGGTATAGAAGATGAATGAATGATTGAGTATTTTGGGTGACCTAAAAAGTGAGTCTGAAGATTTCAAGTGCCTCAAAAATGGGTCATCAGATGTGACGTGCCCTTTTACAGGTTCTTAAAACTGATAAATGTGTGTTGACGGTGTGTACATACACAACTGCTGCAATGGTAAAAAGCTACCCAGTGTTTTCAACCTCCTAACATTTTTTTTTCTCCATTCCAGCTATTTTTAGATGATGAAGACGATTGTTGTTGACACTGCTATTTTAGTATATCCCTGCCCAAATAGTGTCATCGGACCCTGAGTTCGGGTTAAGCAGGTAAAGAAGATAAATGAATGAATTATTATTATAATTAATTATTATTTTTTAGTAATATATATATATATATATATATATATATACACTATTATTATAAATGATATGATATCATAAATTATTACTATTACTATTATTATTATAATTTATTCATCCTGTACACCCTGAACAGGTCACCAGTCCATCGCAGGGCCACAGACACACACACACAACCACACGCACTCACATTCACTTTGCAATTTAGAATCACCAATCAACCTAATGCACATGTTTTTGGACTGTGGGAGGAAAACGGAATACCCGGAGGAAACCTGCAAAAGTGCAGGGAGAACATGCAAACTCTGCACAGAAAGATCACATGTCCGGGATTCGAACCCAGGAGCTTGTTGTTGTGAGGCAACCGTGCTAACCACTACGCCACTGCGTGACCTCTTGAGAATAAGCGGGTATAGAAGATGAATAAATGAATTATTATTATAAATTATTATTATAAGTACAAATAGAATAAGGTCCTGTAGTAAACACATCATACTGATTATTTTTGTCATTAAAATAAAGGCATGGTGTTAATATTGACTGTGAGAATGACACATAGAGGAGTATACTAATTAAATACATATCACATGTTAGCAGTTACGTTACAGTGATTAGCACTGTTTATGAAAGATCCTGCAGGTGCTACAAAAATGTACTTATATTAAACCATTTATTATATAAAAGATGCAGCATGGGAATTTGGGATTATTTATGTTATTTGCCAGTGTCAATGTCAATGTCAGTGGTGCAGTGGTTAGCACCGTCGCCTCCCAGCAAGAAGAACCCAGGTTTGATTCCCGGCCAAGGGGTCTTTCTGTGCAGACTTTGCACTTTCTCTCCTTGCTTGCGTAGGTTTCCTCCTCACACAGTACAAAAACATGTACATGTTAGGTTGATTGGTGACTCACATAGTCATATCCTCACATTGGAGTGGGGGTGTGGGGTTGTTTATCTATGTGTTGCCCTGCCTTTCCCTATAGGCTTCAGCAGACCCCTGCAACCCCGAGATGCGGGAGGGAATATGCGGGTATAGAAGAAGAATGAATAAAGGTCAATGTCAGTTTTTTTCCAGACCCTGCGCTATGACCCCCACCTGGGATGGGATATGTGAAGAAAAATATTTCACTTTATACTGTACAGAGTATCATCATGTATGTGACAAATTGGAATGTATTTATTTTTTCTGATCTTTTAGTTCTTTTCTTGTGACCTTGGTCTGTTTCCTGTCCATGTGTCTTGTTCTGATTGGTTGTCTGTTGATTGTGTACAAGTGTTTCTTGGGTTCGAAAGACATACAACAATGAAAGTGTCGAAAGGAAAAAGGAAGCTAAACTTAGTAAAGTAAAATAAAGTAAAGAAATGATAAAGGGAAAAAAGAAGGAAAGAAACACACCTCACATTTACCAGGACATTTAATTCTGAACACACCACATCTCAGATGCACATCTGGATCCTTAGGATTGTGTGAAAATCTTGTTATTGATTAAAATCATTTCCATAATTTATTCAATCAACTTCTATACTGCTGGAGTCTATCTTAGCTCTCTTAAGTGCCAAAGTCAGGAGGGGTACCCTGTACAGGTCACCAGTCCATCACACACACCCCCACACACACAGTCATGCCTATGGGCAATTTAGGATCACATATAAACCTAACATATATGTTTTTGAACTGACAGAGAAAACCAAGGACCCACGCAGGCGCGGGGAGAACATGCAAACTCCGCACAGAAAGACCCCAATCCCGGGATTCTAACCCAGGACCTTCTTGTTGTGAGGCGATGGTGCTAACCACTGCGCCACTGCGCCGCCCGTAATTCTTTCATTCATCTTCTATACCCGCTTATTCCTGAACTCTGGGTCACGGGGGTCTATGTGAGTCATGCCAGTCCATGGCAGGGACACACACACACAACCACACGCACTCACACTTACTCCTATGGGCAATTTAAAGTCACCAATCAACCTAATGCACATGTTATAGGACTGTGGGAGGAAACCGGAATACCCGTAGGAAACCTGCGCAAGCGCAGGGAGAACATGCAAACTTCACACAGAAAGACCCTAATGGCGGGGATTCGAACCCAGTACCTTCTTGTTGTGAGACGACCGTGCTAAGTACTTCGCCACCGTGCTAACTTATCGACTGGAAGTGTCACTGTAATTGTTAATTTTTAATGTTTTATATAACATGTGAAACAAATGCTTGCTCATTGCAATGGAATTTATTTTACACTCGAGCTTTATTTAGGTCTTTATTTATTAAAAATGTCACGCTTTCTCATGGCTATCAGCTCGACAAATCAGAGGCCAGGATACAATAATCGCTAAATTATACACTAATTGTAACAACACCGCCCTCCACGCGCCTTAATACTGACTCCTTCCTTAGCACTTCCTGTCGCTAACCCTTATAAGCTAGCTCATTCCACTTGACCTTTGTTCCTTACCTGACTACGCTTTTGGATTCAGACATTTTTCAATAAATTGCCAATCACACTGGCGCTTATACTTCATCTGTTTTACACTAATCCTAAACTCAACTTAGTTAATAAAACATTTTTGACATCAACCTCCCAAGGTAGTCAATAGGACATGATTGTGTGTGTGTGTGTGTGTGTGTGTGTGTGTGTGTGTAATCTCATCAGAAAATAAGTCTTCAGTCTTTGTTGTAATTAACTTTGTGTTGAAATCATCTATTATTAATTTCCACTGATGCGGGATTAAAGACTTGGAAAGAAGAAACCAGAAAGCATTCTGAATCAAAGAACAGCGAAACTTCAGAGAAAAATCAGTGTGTCTTTCTCACAATTCATTGATACCATGCTTTAATAGCTACAAGAAAAAAACAACAACTAAAGAATATTTTTGGCTCTTAAGTCTATAAAATGATTAGTAGATAAATTCTTTTGTGGGAGGTAATCAACAGCACATCCCTAATGCTTAAAGTTTATATTAAAAACACGGGCGGCAGGGTGGTGTAGTGGTTACCACGGATGCCTCACAGCTAGAAGGTTCCCGGGTTTGAGTTTGCGTGTATTCCCTGTGCTTGCATGGGTTTTCTCCGGCTACTCTGATTTCTTTCCACAGTCCCAAAAAATGTGCGTTAGGCGTTAGGATGGGTGATTCTGCATTCACATAGGAATGCGTGTGGTTGTTTGTCTATGTGTGTGTGGCCCTGCCTCTCGCCCTGTGTGTGTTGGGATAGGCTCCAACACAACCCTGTGACCCCGAGTTAGGGAATAAATGGGTTATAAGATAAACACAATAAAAGATACAGGAAGATAAAGTGCAATAAATGAAAAAAAGAAAAACAAATGCATAGAGTACAAAGAAAGAAAGAAAGAAAGAAAGAAAGAAAGAAAGAAAGAAAGAAAGAAAGA
>JAOTQW010091357.1:0-10872 GCA_026260075.1 Sisor rabdophorus | reverse complement strand
CATCGCAGGGCCACACATAGACGAACAACCACACACACTCACATTCACTCCTATGAGCCCGGAGGAAACCCACGCTAGTGAGGGGAGAACATGCAAACTCTGTACAGAAAGACCGGAATTGAACCCATGAACCCATGCTTTGAGGCAAACGACCACCACGCCACCACTTTTTGGGAACATTTTTATTTGCTTTGTTTTAGTAAGATCTCTGTTTCTCTCTCACTGTCTGCCTCTGCCTTTGTTTTTCTCTCTCTCTTTGTGTCTGTCTGTCTGTCTGTCTGTCTCTCGCAGATTTGTGCAGCTCCAGCAGCAGTCCATCCTTCCAACCAATCAGGAGTCAGATCCCTATTCCTACTGCTCATGTCATGCCCTCTACGGCCCACAATCCTTTGCAACGCCCCTCAGTCTCCCACTCGGCTTCCTCCGGCTCCAAATCCTCGCTCTGTAAATCTGCTTCGTCCCCGAACCTAGAGGCACAGGATGTAGGCGGATTTAAGCAGGACTGTCTGAGTCGCTACCGCAGCCTTGTCAACGGGTTAGACCACTCGTTGTTCCCTGGAGCGGACCACAACCACACCCGGCTGGAAGAGGGACAGGGCTTTGAGACTCCGCCCGTGGAGCCGACTCTGAACCAGTCCACTCTGCTCTCAGGGTTCGGACCCGATGTCAGGATGAACCTACACATGACCACACTGGGAGATGCCGCAGAATACCGCAGCCACGCTTTCCATGGCGCTTTAGATCAGACATATAAGGTGTTACCTGAAGCTAGAACAGGAATGCTGCCGTCCTCGGAGTCATATGAAAAAACCAAGGTGCATCAGGCTGAAAACATGGTCGCCGACTGGCAGCAGAAATTCGAAAGTCTGCGAATGCAGGTGGAGCAAATACAGGTAAGCGAATACACCTTCACCTTTCAAACCTCCGCTAATGAATAATGTCCATAAAGTGACACTCTCTTTTTCGTTTCCACTCTATTTCTTTCTTTCTCTCTCTCTCTCTCTCAGTACTCGTCTGTGTATCCATCTCCTCTGCAGTCTGAGAGCAGTAAATGGGAGGCAATGATTAAGACTAATGAGAGTCTGTTAAAGGAAAAGGAGCTTATTATCGACAGGTATACACACAAACACACACACACACACACACACATGCTGTTTATTGGTCATTTTTTGTGCTAATGTTGTTGTTTGTTGTGTGAATGTTGTAGGCAGAAGCAGCAGCTGTATCAATTGGACCAGCGGCTCCGTGAGAGTGAGTTACAGATCCATGGCGCTCTGCTTGGACGCGGCGCTCCTCTTAATGATGTCTGTCTGCTCAGACTGCAGGTCTTGCACTCAGATCTTATAATACATCCTATTTAAGACGTTAATCACATGACCGTGACTCACTGGACGCAGTGATGTCACATGCAGTTGCCTTTCGCTAATTGTGTGTCAGGAAGCGCAGCGTGAGAACACTTTCCTGCGTGCTCAGTTTGCCGAGTGCAGTGAAGCCTTCTCTCAGGAGAAATTGGAGGCGGAGCGTCGCCTGGGCACAGTAGAGGCGGAGACTCAGCGTCTGAGTGACAGTCTGAAGGAAAGCTGTGAGAAACACGCAGAGGAACTGAAGAAACAGGAAGAAAGGGTGAGCACAGCAAAGTGCTAGTAATACAACAGATACAGAGCACTTAACATGGCATCTAAAACAACTTTGTGTGTCTCTCCATCTGTTTCTCAAAGATCCGTAACAGAGATAAGCACATTAACAACCTGAAAAAAAAATGTCAAAAAGAGGCGGAGCAGAACCGAGAGAAACAGCAGCGCATCGAGACACTGGAGCGGTATCTGGCTGACCTCCCCACCATGGAGGACTACCAGAGTCAGAATAAACGGGTATACACACACACACACACACCGTGTCTACATCATGAACTTGCATCACTGGTCTGCTACACAAAACTGTGTGTGTGTGTTAGCTTGAAGCAGCAGATCAGAAGGTGGAAGATCTTCAGGGATTAGTGGAGGATCTGGAGGCTCAACTAAAGGAGGTTCGAGCAGCCAATCGTGCTAAAGAGGAACAGCTAGAGAAACAAAAACAAAGAGAGAGGGAGCTGCTCGCTACAGTCACTGGGTACACACACAAACACACACATACACTCTGTGTGCAAGTGTGTGTGCGCACACGCGAGTGTGATTAAGTTCCTTGCAGTAATAGTGGTGTGTATGTTTGCGTGCAGTCTGCAGGCCCGTGTGCAGGAAGGGTTGGAGGATGGTGTTCGGTTGCCATGTCTGGACGTCGAAAAGCTCAGACAGGAAAACCTGACTTTAAAAGAAGAGCAGCAAAAACTGAAGAAGGTAAACGGGTGTACCGACATGTCTAAATATTTAATTTAGAGTGGGTTATCCGAGATTTTACTGTTCAGTGATGAAGAAACGTCTATGTTTTTCAGGTTATTGAGAAGCAGCTGAAAATGATGGAGCAGCTCAGCACACAGATCAGGGTGTGTTTGTGAGAGATTAAATCATCACCTATAAAATTAAACAGACAGGAGATTAGCTGACATTTTGCTAAGAGGTGTGTGTGTGTGTCTTTTTAGAGTGTGCAGCAGCAGCTGTCTGAGGAGGAGAGTAACAGTCAGGCTCTGAGGGATGAGATGAACTCAAAAGATCAGCAATTGCTGCAGTTACACTCTGCTGTAAAGGAGGTGAAACACTGATTGAGTATATTGTGTAATTACAGCAGACATCCTTCCGGTGGCACTAGAGGGAAATCTTTTTAGGTCCTGAGGTCTATTTTGTGTGTGTGTGTGTGTGTGTGTGTGTCAGGTGTCTGCACATAACCAGGAGCTGATGGAGCAGAGTGTGTGTTTGCGTGAGCGTTTAGAAACGGAGACGAGTACGTGTGATGTGCGACTAACTCAGCAGCTCCTCACCGAAATGGCGTTGTGTCTCACTGACCTGCGCTCCCTCTGCAGCGTCCTCACACAGACCGCACACGGACAAGACCCCAACCTGTCCATGTTGCTGGGAATTAGCGGTGAGTTTACACATGCCTATATAAACACAAACACACACACAGTAACAGCTGAACAAAGTACTGAATGTTTTTATAGCAAAAGTTGTAACTCTGTGCATGTGTTGTGTGCGTGTTTTAGCCCCGGCCATATCAGCGCCATGTGATGATTGGCTGAATCCTGCAGTTTTACAGAATAAACTGCAGGAGGCGTTGCAGCTGAGACGAGATGTGGAGGAACTGCGGAACACCGTCTCGGATCGCTACGCTCAGGACATGGGGGACAATTGCACCACCCAGTAACTCAAAATACACAACACAGTAACACAAAACCCACAGAACCAAACCTGCACCAAACAGAAGCCAAGTACACTATAAAGTAACCGAGAACTTTATTCAGAACTAAACCTGTAGTGTACAGAACCTAAAGAACACACAGTAACCCAACCAGAAACTGACGGAGCCAGAAGATTCTCAACAGAATCACATAAGTCATCTCAACCAAACTGAACCGAAGAGCTAACGCTATTAACACACACACACACACACACTACGCTGCACTATTATTATTTTGATACTCAACTCTTTATTCTTGAATTTTTCTGAAATCCTTTAGGTTCTGTGTTGATTTGTTGTGTTTTGTGTGCAACTTTAAACAGTTTTGTTATTAAACATTAACGTTTCTGCGCTTCAGGAACTAATGTGATGTAGTTGACAATCAACTGATGATAATTAACACTTTCTTTGTTCTTTTGATTGCTACGGTAACCGCAGAGGACACTCCGTTATTTGAGACAACAGCCATTGTAGGTAGGACAATAAAACTCACAGTTTTTCTGGAGTGATCGTCTCGCACGTTACAAGTCAAACCATAAGAATGATCGCGGTAAAACATTATGACACTGGCTGTAATTACAGCTGGAAAGAACACGCTCACTCACTCACTCAGAAAATTCTCACCTTAAACACTGCACAGTGATAACACTAACACAGATTCCCTTAAGCAATTCTTTTTTTGTTTGTTTGGTACCTTTTTCTGTGAATTGGTTCATTTATTTGATTTAATAATGTCGAACAAAATGTTAAAATCTCCAAAGAAGCTGCTCACTGAATCATTTGGAGTCAAGTTTTTTTTTTTAATATCTTTTAACTGAATCAGTAAATTAAAACATCGTTATTGCTTTTTTTTTTGGATAGTTAAATTTTTTAATATTGAAATATTTCATTATTAGTTAATTAATTGGCAGCAGTTATTGTTCATTTTTTATTTGAAATTTTCATTCAAGTGTAAATGAATAAAACGGTGTGTGAGCAGCAGTACTTTGTGATTTAAAGGTTTTCGTTTTACAGACCGTTCTAATAATCTTCGAATTACTCCTCTGGATTTTAACCCTGTTTGTTTTTGCATTTTAGTGCGTGTTTGTGTCCCAGCAGTTCTATTAGCTAAAAAATGACAAAATAAAGATTTTCTCTCAGATGTTTTTGGATCCGTGTGTTCAATTAACAAAAACAAACAACTTTGTTTATTGTTGCATTAGATATCACTTCCTGTTGCAATGTCTGCTGCAGCAGCTATAATAAAAATGTAATCTTAAAACCATTAAACATTATTTTAAGGTTCTATAAATAAAAACTGGATTACTTCTTTTCATAATGTGTTTTTATGATATCACTGGTGGGCGAAGCCTTAAAAACAATGCGGCGTTGGGAGTCAGGGCGCCCTGTAGAAGGGTTTGGTTGTCGTCTCTATGGTAACACTGATGCGGGAAGGCGCTGATGATGTCATAAGGAGGTTCAGTAAAGCCTCTGCAGAGGAGATGGATAAGAACGTGTTACACACTGATGAAAAGTCTTTCATCTCTCTCAGACACACACACACACACCTGCAGTCTTACCTGTGAGTGTCAAGGTATTCGCGTAAATGTCCGATAGTCTCATAGTAAAACATTTTTAGAATAAAAGTCTTCTCCCCATCCTCTGATTTCACTCGCAGGGTAGAGATCTTAGATGCTGCTTCACACTCTGGCCTAAACACACACATACACACAGTGTAATAAGAGTAAGTGTGATGTGTAAGTAAGGTGTTATGATATCTCACCGTTCTCTCAAAGGGTGTAACGCCGGAGTGTCTATTACACTCGTTGTACAACTCGCAGATCTGTCACAACCCTACACACACACACACAATTGCACACGATTACACTGCCATCCAGTAATGATTTGCATATCAGACTGTGATTAGTTCCTCTTTTTAGTTATTGTGTAGCTTTGCCCCCAAACCTTCATTCAAATTCTAATTTTATTTGTCATCATACATGGTACAACCTGCATTGTTGCTGCAAAAGTAAATAAATAAAGTAAAATAAAATAAATAAAAGATAAAATAAGTAAAGAATATCTATATTTGCATGTCACTTATGTAAATGTAAGGTTCAGTGTGTTAATGTGTCAGTGCCCAGAAAAAGAAGATGATCCTTGTGTGTGTGAATAGTGTTTGTATGAGTAGTGTGTGTAAAGAGGGATGAAGGAGAGTCTTGGTATTCGGTGTTCTCTATTTCCTGGTTTAGACTGGCCTGTGGGAGGAAGCGCCTCCTTCTCCTCATTAATATTCATTACAATCAAATTAGTTATTGGATTAAACATTTTCTGATGTGTATGGTATGTGTGTAGGTGTATTTGCGTATGTGTGTGTCACCTGCAGATGGTGTTTAAGTGACGAGCGAATGTTTATCACATTTCCTCCTTTTACCACACACTCTGGGAGTTTATCCAAGAACTCCTCCATCGACAACTTTTTGTCTAAACACACACAATTATTATATTCTTAATACACAACTACATTTTATTTCATTTTAGTGTGTGTATGTATGTGTGGGTTTGTTTTCAGACCTGGTTCCTGGTTGGGTCTCATATTTGTTTGACGTGTTTCCTCTCTGTAACACTTCACTTCCTGTTCTGATCCTCCAACTATCTGTCCTTTCCCTGGAAACTCTGTCCTAAACTCCTCCTCCCGCCTGTCACTTACCTGCCAACAGGTTTACACGTCCGCACACACACAAACACACACACACACAAGGTAATAACAACACTGGCCACAATTCTCTTTTATCTCTCTCTCTCACACACACACACACACACACATACACACCTGAATAAGAACACCATGCGGAAATGCGTCCTGCAGCTCTGAGGGTAAAAACCCATCCATCAGTTCCTGAATAAACAACTGAGAGGAGAAATAAACCAAATAAACACAGGGTGTGTGTGTGTGTGTGTGTGTGTGTGTGTGTGTAAAATACTCTCTATGTGTAACCTGTGTGTATGTGTGTGTATAGTCTCTGATTGGTTGATTATTGATCCTCATGCCGTTTCTGTACAGGTGGAGGGTAACGCTCGGTCTGTGTGTGAGTTTAGCTCCTCCTGGTATCAGAGTGATGTGTGTTCCAGCTTCAGCTGAGACAAAGTTCAGATCCCGAACATTCTGCAGCAGCAGGTCAAAGTTCACCGAAACGTCTCTGAGCTGAGACACTCCTGAGAACAACACATTGATGCTATGACTATAATTAGAATATGTATGAGGGAGTCAGGTAACAGGAAGTGAAATCTCACACTGCTTAAATACACCCTTCCTAATGGTTGATTTTGATCACATGACCTATGACATTTAAAGACACGGCTTAAATACCTGTTTCAGCTTCATCGTCTGCGTCGTCTCTCTCTACGTCTCCAACCCAAATCATCCCGTAATCGTTCAGGAACTTCTACACATAGAACCACATGATTACATGATTACATGACTTGTCTGAGTTTCAGATGATCAGATGTCTGAGTTGGTTCTTACCTCCATCTCCCAAACCTGCTGCTGCAGCAGCTGACACTTCCTGTCCATATCATCCTGTTTCTCACGCTCTCTCTGCTCTAAAACACACAAACATACACACACACACACAAACGAATACACAAAAAACCCAAGTAAAATTAACATTCTAACTACGATGGTAGGGTGGTATGAAATAGTGTGTGTGGTGTGTGTGTGCGGAGGGTGGGTGGGTGATGATTTTACCTTGAAGGAGACGAAGTTTCTCCTCCAGAACTGCAATTCGTCTGTTCTGTTCACATAAAAACATAAACACTTCAGGATTCCAGATCGGTGTGTGTGTGTGTGTGTATGTGTGTGTGTTACCTTCTTTTCAATGTCCAGAGCCTGTGAGGTCAACTTCCTCTCCAACTGGGTGATTTTCTTTGTCATGCTGGTTATTAGTTCAAAATCAGTTGGTGGAGACACTAAAACACACACGCGCGTCATGTCATCCTGTAGGTTTTTACATATTATTAATAAATGTAGATTTTTTTCCCTACTTTCTTTAGGATGCCTCTTTGGTGTGACCTTTGACCTGAGACTGTTTAGACGGTATATGGATTCTGACCCTGACTGTCCCATGGGAAAGAGCTCTTTAACCAGAGACGCTTCATACTCTAAATGAGATTACACAATATTACACACACACACACACACATACACATACACACAAACACACACACACAGAGATAGGGGCTAACCTGCATCACTGATCTCCAGCGGAACTCGTCTAAATGTCTCACTGAAAAGAAAAGGGTTCAGTTTCGGGTGATGCCACTGTGTGTGTGTGTGTGTGGGGGGGGGGGGGTTGTTTGGGTTCTCACCCATGACCCTGCGGTAGAGGAGCCCGTCTGTTCTTGCTCAGGATGGAGAGCGGAGAAGTCATCGTATCACTTCATCTACCTTTAAATTCTCTTTAATGGAAACATTTACAACTATTCCACTTCCTGTTTTTCGCCCTTGCGCTTCTCTGAGCTGCGACTTGTGTTTGAAGTCTGTTGTCATGGTAATGTGTTTTGCGTGCTGGTCTCCTTTATGTCCAGCAGGGGGAGACAAAAGCCCTGACACCGACGTAAAATAAAGCATAAAACGAAACATAAATAAAAAAAACAAATTAATTATTCTCCCACAGCCCAAAAGTATGTACAGGGTATAGAAGATGAATGTTCGTCTATTTTCATGATTATTTCATTAAAGAGTTAATAATTTACTCAAAAATCATGTTTATTAGTATTATTTGTTCAAATTAATTCGTGAGATTTTTTCTTTAGATTTTGATTCCGATATGTTATTACTGTAAAGAAAAAAATATATATATATATATATATTCTCATGTCTTAGATCTGCTTTGATTTGATAGGTCGCCAACCGGAGATTAGGAACGACAGAAATATTAGTTGGAACCGCGAGGCGCAACAACGCTACACTACAGTGACGCGCATTATGTTGACGTCATCACGCTGCGCCCCAGAAACAACGGTGGGATTTTTGCGGAAGATGCTCAAGAAAAAAGATCTGCTGGTGAGTCTTAACTTAGTGTGTGTGTCTATGTGTGTGTCTGGATGTAATTGCTGGTTGAGTGATTGGTCTGTTCTGCAGGGGGACTGGAGAGGGTTTTAATGCACCAGACGCTGGGGCTTCATTAGAAGCGCGTGTCCCGAACATTTATTGATTATAAACAAACACGGTTGTTTTCGCAGTTTCTGGTGCTGAAGTGGTTCCAAACTATCACCAGAAACGGGTTTAATGTGCGATCAGTGAAACGGTGTGTGTTCATAGTACAGTTCAGATCGAATATTATGGTGTGTGTTTTCTAAAATTATTTATTTATTTAATAATTCAATCATCTTCTATACACGCTTATTCCTGAGCTTGGGTTTACGGGGGTGAGCTGGAGCCTATTCAGCGCACATTGGGTACACCCTGGACACACACACACACACACACTCAGGACACACAAACTCACTTTCCACTCCTACGAGCAATTTAAAATCACCAACCAACCAAATGCGCATATTTCTAGTCTGTGGAGGAAACCGGGGTATCCGGAGGAAACCCAGGCAAGCGCGGGGAGAACATTCAAACTCCGCACAGAAAGACCCGGGAATCGAACCCACAACCCTCTTGCTGTGAGCCGAACGTGCTAACCACTACACCACCGTTCCGCCATTCAAATGATTATTATTATTGTTATTATTATTATTATGGCTCAACGAATTATTTGATGACTACAAATAAACTGACTTACAACAGCAGCATAAATACCACTACAGCTCATCGTTCTCCTCGTTCAGCTCTTCACAGCTGATCACTAAACCCGCTTATGGCTCTTAATCCTGTTAAATTTCTTTAGTTTTAACTTCAATCACAATAAAATCTGATTTATAGACCGCTTAATTTAAATGACACAAATGAAAAAATACCTTTAAAAATGTCTACCAAATCCAAATAAAGCGATTAAAGGTCATCTAACTTATTAAACAGGGGCAAATCCATTGGCTATATCTCAAACTGCGCTTAGTAGAACATGAAGTGCACTAAATATGGCGGACGTCTCATTATTAAAAGCCTTCATGCAGGGCGCGAGGTAAGAGTGGCGGCGGTGTATTTGGAACGCGAAGCTAACTCGCGTGTCGATAAATCTTCAAACGGCTGTAAACTCCGCGGTGTTTCCGGTTTATTGGGGAAAAAAGGTTCGATTTGTGTATTTCAACGTGATATAACTGATATTAGCCAAAGAAGTTCGCGATACACTCTTTGTATCACTCACTCTCTCTTTCTCTTTCTCTCACACGCACACACTCGGCGTGTATTATTGAAATGAACGGAAATCGGTTTAATTATGATTAATAAACAGGTAATAAGCGCGTGTAATAATTAGTGGCAGACACGGAAGACACACGTTGCCCGGACAGCAGATGGCGATAGAGGGTGTTCGCGTAGCTGCTAGTGGCGCTGCAAAACAGGAAGTGTTGTCTTGTGGGAGGACCGTGTGTATCGAACCGCACTGATTAGAGACTAGTGGTGAAAGACTAAATGATGACGAAGCACCTTCTGCAAAAAAAACAAACAAACGACAACACACACACACACACACACACACACAGACTTGGATTTACATAATTTGTCTTCTGAAGTCAGTTAGTGTCTTTGCTGTTCCGCTATGAGTTAAGTCATAATTCAGACGGATCCTGTGTATTATGGGATGGTGGTACCCATGGTGGGATGTGTCTGGGTGACATGCTGAGATCAGGGCAGAAGCTGTGTGCTGGGTGTGGGTGAGGAAAGGAAATGACTTGAAAATGCTGGTGTTGTGCACATGGCAGTGGTAGAAGAATCCAGATGAGAAAACAACTTGACCATATTAGTGGATGTAGAGGGAAAAAGTGAGCGGACCAGTTACTGATCCTTGTGGGACACCAGTAGGGAGTCAGCATGGAGCAGATGTTCCTCTCTGTTACCTTCTAATTATTTCACATTAAAATAGGAAGTAAGCCACTGCCAAGCTGATGTAAATAGCCGAAAGAGACTCTTGGGAGAGCGACTATGTATGAGGGGTGTGTGTTTGTATGAGGGGTGTGTGGGTGAGGGGTGGGTGTGTGTGTGTGTATGAGGGGTGTATGTGTGTATGAGGGGTGTGTGTATGAGGGGTGGGTGTGTGTGTGTGTGTATGAGGGGTGGGAGTAGGGTGTGTGTGTATGAGTGGTCTGTGTGTATGTGTATGCGTAGTCTGTGTGTGTGTGTGTGTGTGTGTATGAGTGGTCTGTGTGTATGAGTGGTCTGTGTGTATGAGTGGTCTGTGTGTATGAGTGGGGTGTGTGTATGAGTGGGGTGTGTGTATGAGTGGGGTGTGTGTATGAGTGGGGTGTTTGTATGAGTGGTGTGTGTGTATGAGTGGGGCATCTGTGTGTGTGTGTGTGTGTGTGTGTATGAGTGGGGCGTGTGTCTGTGTGTGTATGAGTGGGGCGTGTGTCTGTGTGTGTATGAGTGGGGCGTGTGTGTCTGTGTGTGTATGAGTGGGG
>JAOTQW010091310.1:0-10875 GCA_026260075.1 Sisor rabdophorus | reverse complement strand
TGATTCGCTGTGGCGACCCCTAAATGGGAGCAGCCGAAAGGAGAAGAAGAAGACAGTAAACTGCTATTTAAATAAGTTATAAAAAATAGCTGGTCATCTCATCAGCGGTGTGTAAAGTCTGAACATGTTGTGCGGTTAGCATTGTTTCCCACTAATCCTTGTGTACCACCAACAAAACAACCAATCACCAATTATTAATGTTTCCCAACAGCCAGTCATTCCTTAACATTAATGACTAGGATTGCACTTTCAAACAACCTAACACTTATCACCCACCAATCACATAAAACAGTTTTTCTTAACAACCGATAACTAATTACATTGTGCTAGTAACAGATCGCTTTAGCTTCCATTGTCTAGTAGTCACCATTGTTAGCAATTACCTATTTTTCCTCATCAGCCAATCACAAATCACTATTCTTTGTTTAGCCACACACCTTTTAAGGGGTTTATTACCTGACTGCTTACTAACATTTTGTACGTACTCTTTTAAAATGATTTTAAAATGTATTAAATTTATAAATGTGTCGTTTGGGTTGCTGTTATTAAGCTATCCACAAACATTTATTTTGAGAAAACTAATAAATCTCATAATATATGAATGTGATAGCGCAGTGATGAACTGCTAATAGGAGAATCAGGGTTCAATTCCCAGCACCTTTAACCCCCAATTGCCAAACGCAGTCAATATAAATGTGTTCTATGCCTTCAGAAAATCATCCAGCTTCATGTAATATGCTTCAGTACGCAAATTCCCATTGCAATTCAAATAATATACAAATTGACATCAATATCAGCTTTGAGTACAGGTCTATGACGTTCACCAAAACTTTTCAACATTTTACACAGCATAGCTGTCCCAAATAAAGAACATGATAACATTTACTGCGTGAGAAAATCCCATTTGGTGATGAAGGTCTGGGCTATTTTTAGAAGGCTGTCTGTTTTTGTGTTGAGTCAAATTAAAAAAAAAAAAAGAAATTATTATGTGGTTTCTAATAGTTAATCTGACCTGGCTAAATTAGTTTTAATCCCAAAATTTGGCAATGGATCAGCCAATTTATTCCAGACTTAATAAGGTTAAAAGTATTTAATAAACATTTCCTTTATTTAGAAGACACCCCTATCCAGAGGGACTTACATCTATCTCTTCTATACAACTGAGCAATTGGAGGTTAAGGGCCTTGCTCAGGGGGCTCAATAGTAGTAATTTGGTAGTGCTAGGAATCAAAGCCTTATCTTTTAATTAACAGTCCAACACTTTACCCACTGCACTAGCACACCCCCACTATACAGCAATAATATGAACCCTTGCCCACACCTTCACACATTAGCTTTGTCAAAACATAGCACAAATGAGCAGCTTCAACTATATGGCAACTATATGGTACCTTCACTTTGTACTGCTACGTCAAATGTCGGTATTGTTTTCCGCGACGAGGCATAACATATTTGAGCTAACCATTATTAACATAGCCATCAGCTAAGGCATTTCACGCCTAATTGAGAGTAACAGCTATAATGGATCGGTCTGGACTCTACAGTGTTCAGGTCTCAAAGTTTCAACATCACCTACATGAGAAAATGCTGGGCCTCTGTTTGTAGCGTGTCTTTTTCAGCTTGCCCCGGAAATCCTCCGGTAAACTAGCCATTCTCTCCAGCATCATCCCCTTGTGCCACGAGTCTGTCGGCTCCGGGTCTGGCATCTCCAGCTGGCGCTGTGCCCTTTACCCTTTTCTTCTCAGCAAAATTGACATCTGCATTACTTTCATTTCCAGTCCAGCTTTCTTTATACCGCCTTTTCTTTACTTTCGTATGAAAATATCCTGCAAACACTTAACACTTTATTTGTGTCGTTGCTCATAAGAGAGTGTGCATGTGTAAGAGTATGGGAGTCTGTATGGGTGTGTTAGATCAAGGCTGGCACATTTAACACTCCCTGCACTTGTCAGAGCAGTTCAGCCAGTTACAGAACAGCAGCCTATGGAAATGTGCAGGTGTGAAGAGAGAGAGAGAGAAAGAGAGAGAGACATAGAAGGAGAAAGACAAAGAGAAAGAAGGAAAGAGAGGAAAGAGAAAGAGAGAGAGAGAGAGAGAGAGAGCACATGCTATTCACAGAGAGGAAGTGTGGTGGCCAGCCAGGGTGTGCAATTTGCAAAAAACTCCCCTCCTTAAGGCAGCTATCACAAACAAGCCATTTCCTTTACGCAGTCATTCCTGGCCTTTACTGAACTGGGTTTCTGCCTCAGTGGTTTGGATCTGAAATTTGAGAATTAATCGAGACACATTTTCATCAAATTTTACATTCTAACCCATCTAACAATATACAAATACAAAAATGTATTTAGTTCTTTCATTTTCCCCTTTTTCACTATATAGATTTTTTTTATTTTTTTCCCAGAAAGTTTGACACTCTTTCTTTCTTTCTTCCTGATTTACTTTACGACATTTGGCAGAGCGACTTACATTTTTACACAACTGAGCAATTGGGGGTTAAATGCCTTGCTTAGAAACCCAACAGTGATATCTTGGTGGTGCTGCGGAGAGATACTGAACCCTGATCATTCAATTAGCAGGCCAACACTTTAACCACTATCACTTTCACGACAAATCTTATACTGTGCAACAGTAAAAGTGATAATCTGATGAACATTCAAATAAAGTCACTTAATATTCATTCATTCATTCTTCTATACCTGCTTATTCCCTAACTCGGGATCAGGGGGGTCTTCTATCCCAGCGCACATGGGGCTAAAGGCATGGGGCACACCTTGGAAAGGTTGCCAGTCCATTGAAGGGCCACACATAGACGAACAACCTCAGACACTCACACTAACTCCTATGGGCAATTTAGAATCAACCTTAAGTACATGTCTTGCACTGTGGGTGAAACCAGAGAACACGGGGTAAACTGATGCAAGTGCAGGGAGAACATGCAAACCCTGCACAAAAAGACCCCTGCCTGGGAATCGAACCCAGGACCTTCTTGCAGTGAGGCGGCTGTGCTAACTACTACACCACTACGCTACCCTTAATATTCATTTAAATAAGCTACTAAATTTCCTACAAATAAATGGTAGCAGTGTGCGAAAAAAGTGGGCAAATTTTTGTATTGTTAAACAATTTTTTGTGCAACATTTCATTGAGTTAAATTAAATGAATCCTTCACGATCATTTGACTCTTAAATGATTTGCACTGTGCTGAGTAAAAAAAAATATTAGGAGAGTCTGAAAATAAATAAAATCTCAAACGCTCGTACACCTCCACTTCACCCACAATCTAATTTGATTAACAGATTGTTTCTGTTTTCTCACAATTTACTTACAACAGTCACATAAAAACAATAAAACAACAATCATGTCATTTTAATTAACTCTCAAAAATCATTTTAAGATAACCGGCACTGGAAAACAGGCTACAAAATGGAAGTGTGTATGCCGATAGTCGAGACCAACCTAAAGATTCTTGTGAGTGACTCCTACGTAAACCATTTAACACTTTTCAGCTGCCCTTATTAAAAAGTGAGACAACAGCAGCCCACACCTAAATGACTAAGGTTTTTCCACGTTGACACACATCCGCAAAACAAACACACAATTCAGATTATGTGCTTTGAGGTGTTTTCAGTATTTTAAAGGTTTTATGGATTTTACCAAACAATAGGAACATTATAAAGAAATTAAAACTTTTATATGCTTGGATGTTCCCACCAGATGATTAGCACTAATGATCTGTTGGGTTTTGGTGCAACATGAGGTATCTCAAATAAAATACTCTAAATTTATTTTGCAACATTCATTCATTAACCTTCTCTACCCGCTTATTCCCTAACTCTGGGTTAGGGAATCACAATCTCTCCTATGGGCAATTTAGAATCACCAATCAACCCAATGTACATGTTTTCGGACTGTAGGAGAAAACCAGAGTACCCAGAGAAAACCCAAGCGCTGTAAAGACAAGGAAGAAAAGCGCTGAAAAGGCTTGCTCAATCACACGTGACCTTCTTGTTGTGAGGCAACATTGCCAACCACTATGCCACCATGCCGCCCAGTTGTCAACTTTCATTCAGTCATTTATCTTCTATACCCATTTTTTCCCTAACTCGGGGTCACGGGGGTCAGCTAGAGCCTATCCCAACGCACATGGAGTGAGAGGCAGGGGCAGTACACCCTGGACAGGTCGCCAGTCCATCACAGGGCCACATACAGACAATTTAGAGTCACTAATCAACCTAATGTACATGTTTTTGGACTGTGGTAGGAAACCGGCATACACAGAGGAAACCCTCGCAAGCGCGGTGAGAACATGCAAACTCCACACAGAAAGAACCTGTGCCCGGGATTTGAACCGAGAACTTTCTTGTTGTGAGGTGACCGTGCTAACCACTGCGCCACCCCCAGTCTTTTTTATGATCTTTCAATTAGCAGTCCAGCACCCGATCCACTGTGCACATATTTACAAATAATGTCCAGCAACTAGATTAAAATAAATGTAAGGTTTTCTCGCATGCGATCATATGGAATAACTATCCAGTCACAGCCTCAGTTTATTTCATGCCTCTGTGTATGTGTGTGTTTATATGTGTGTGTGTGTCTATGCGTGTGTGTAAAATGTGAGTGCTTGTTGTCTTCAAACCTGAAATATAGGTCAGCCCTGTCAAACTGCATGTTCAGCATATGCCATGCCCATGTAAATAGTCTTTAACCGCCAGTCTGACACCTTTACACAATTACACACCTTTGCCTGATAGTGAAAAAGAAATTCACACAATCCACATGTGCAATTAAATCATTATACTGTACCCACTCAACTTAACACTCCTTTTTTTTGTATGTTGTGGGAAGCCGGATCAGGTAGTAGCTCCTTGGTTAAGGTGTTGGACTGCTAACCAAATTGTTGGCCCAATTCACAGCACTACCACATTGCCACTGCAGGGCCGCGAGCAAGGCATCGGGTATATGAAAGAAAGAAATGTAAGAATGTAAAAATGTAATGAATAGTGAGAATTTGACCACACACACACACGCACAAACACGCACACACACACACACACAGTTTAGGTTTTGTAGTTCGATTTCCAGCTCATATATGTGAAACTTTGAAAACAAATCCAATGGTGAAATGTCAGACTTCGCTTGTAGCAGAAAACATCTGAGATACAACAGCGCCCTCTAACTTCCATGATGCTGCAATGTTGCCAGTGTTGATTATTATGAGAAATTCAACCTGGTGAACATTTACACATCTTTTTACAAATACTCAAAAACCCAAACAACAACACATCAACGCTGTGTCCAAACTGCATACATCAACAGTAATTTAAAAAATATTAACTAATCTAAACAGGTTCAGTATGTGTTGTGTAGGTTGTGTTTCAGATGTGATTTTAGGTTACTGATGACATCAGAAATACACAAACTGCCTAAACGATAAGCCTGACGATTTAGACCAAAACAAATCAGAAAGTGTGGACATGGTGAGGAATAGTTTTGCAATGGCAGATTGAGGCCTGGTAAATAATTGATAAGCAGCTATTATTAGTAGGAACTCATCAGAAGTTAACTGTCTGTTGGCCAGCACGTCTTCACAAAGACAAGAAAAGACAATTCTGATCTAAATTTCCAGCATTTGGTGGACGTCCTCATCCAGAGCAACTTACATTTATCTCCTATTTATTCAACTGAGAAATTAAGGGAACACAGTGTTGGTAATTAAACTCTGGCCTTTCTGGTGTCAGTCCAAACACCTTAACCACTAGGCCAACACTTTCAACCTACTTCCCACTACTGCAGCTGAGGAATCCTGCAAGAGACCTCCAAATGATCTAGCTCTTAAATTAAACCATTATCCATTATATATCCATTATATCACGGAAGTGAGAGCACTCCTTACTTGTCTTGTAAGTATTTATCATCTTTCTATGAGGAGTGGCCTAGTGGTTAAGGTGGTGGTGTTTCTGATACCAGAAAGACTAAGGGTTTGATTTCCGGCACCACCAAGCCACCAGTGTGGCTTAAGAAAGGCCCTTAACCCCCAAATGCTCAGTTGTAAGTCACTCTGGATAAGGGCATCCGTCACATGCTGTAAATATAAATTTATGTAAAAACACTAACAAAATGAAACCCCTGGGATCCAAGTGGCCATTTTATCTCCCTGGTGTCATAAAACTGGAACCCCAACCTCATTATAGACCCTCCTTACCTGATGTTAGTGTCTGATCCTAATAATACTGCTGTAGCTGAATGAACTCAAATCCCATGTTCAAACCACCAATTTGTTGTAGAGATATATATTCATCTATACACGCTTATTCCTGAACTCGGGGTCACCAGGTCTGCTGGAGCCTATTTTAGCACACATAGGGCAAAAGGCAGGGGGAACCCTGGAAAGGTCGCCAGTTAATCGCAGGACCACATCCATATAATTTAGAGTCACTAATCAACCTAATGTACATGTTTTTGGACTGTGGGAAGAAACCAAAAAATATATATATATATATATATATTACCAGTTACGAGTACTGTAGAGCTGATCTTTTTTTAATCTTCATTCACTGAAAAAGACCCAAACATTCTTCCATGATGGTGTCTTAAAGTCCCAAAGAGCTACATGGAGTTTTTTTTCTAGCTAATTTGAAAATACTCAATTGTCCTTCATTATTTATTTATTTATCTTCATATCATACCCACTTAATCCCTAATTCGGGGCAATGCAGTCTGTTGCAGCCTATCCTAGCTCTCTGATGAGTAAAAGGTAGGCAGGGTACACCCTAAGCAGGTTGCCAGTCCTTCTTAGGGCCGCACAAAAAAATTAGTACCTGGAGTAAGTTACAAGGCAACAGCATACCTTAATCTGGGTATTCAGGTTTTCTTTTATAGTCAAAACCTTATGAAATGACAAAAAATACAATAGAGTTATTCAGTCATTCATCTTAGATATCTGCTTATTTCCTTATTCAGGGACACAGGGGTCTGCCAGAGCCTATCCCAGCACACATAGGGCAGGGCATTCTCCATGGACAGGTCGCCAAACCCTTGCAGGACAACATACAGATAATCTCACACACACACACACACACACACACACACATTCACTCCTATGGGCAATTTAGAGTCACTATTAAACCTAATGTACACGTTTTTGGACTGTGGGACAAAACCGGAGTACACAGAGTACACAGAGTACCCAAGCAAGCATGGGGAGAACATGCAAACTCCGCACAGAAAGACGTTGTGCCCAGGGAACCTTCTTGTTGTGAGGCGACCATGCTAACCACTTCATTACCACACCACCCACAATAGAGTAAAATCGAATCTAATGCACAGGGAGAACCTGCCTTGGAATTGAACCTGGGCCTTGTTGCTGTGAGGAGCTAATTAGTGCCCAATTCACCGCGGTCCCCAACTCTAACTCAGCCACACTAAACACCTCAGGGGTGAATTGGAACACTGATTTTTTTTCTTTACAGTATATACATTATACATATATATAATTGTATATAACTGTATAATTGTACTTTTAATTACTTTTTAAATTGTTTGTAGTTGTTACTGACTGTTATTGTTTCTCTTTCAATGTTTTTTTGGTTGTACTATGATTGCGTTACGATTATATCAGTATTGCGAAGCTTAACAATCAATTTTGAAGCACTTTTGTGCGTCACTCTGGATAAGAGCGTCTGCTGAATGCTGTAAATGTAAATGTATACAGTATAAATACAAAACAGTACAATTAGATGAATTTTATCACTTTTTACATTGTTTTTTGGAGGAGTTAAGCACCGTTTGTCCTTTAAATGTCTGGCATTTAAAAAAAAATTGCAAAAAGCTAGAAGATTACAAATACTTTCATTTACTGTCATCTGGAAGTTGCCAGGGTGGCGTGTTGGTGTAGTGGTTAGCATGTTCGCCTCACAGCAAGAAGGCAGTGGGTTCGATTTCCGGGTCTTTCTGTGCGGAGTTTGCATGTTCTCCCTACATTGTATGGGTTTACTCTTGGTACTCTGGTTTTATCTCACAGTCCAAAAAAATGTACATTAGGTTCATTAGTGATTTTAATTGCCCCATAGCAGTAAGTGTGTGTAGTTGTTCGTCTATGTGTGGCCCTGTGATGGACTGGCAATCTGTGTAGGAGGTACCTCTGCCTCCCACACTATGTGCGCTGGGATAGGCTCCAGCGGACCCCTGTGACCCTGACTTAGGAAATAAGCGCGTTAAAAGATGAATGAATGAATGAATCAATCAATAGGAGATGTTTAATGACATCATCTTATTTCATTATCTTGAGCAGTTTAAGGGTCTTGCTCAGGAAGCTAGCAGTAAGGTTAGAACTATTAAGCCACCAATTCCTTATTAAGCTACCACTTGCATGATTATGCTTGTTGTTAAGTGTGTATTTTTGTGTGTTTTATGACTGTGTGACATAATGAAATGCAAAACCGGTGAAATATCTTAATTGTGAAGCTACTGATTCACCTGCGTTCTAGGAGGACATGCATCAAAGTCAAGCCTGCTCTCCCTCAATAGATCAAGCACTTTCTGCTTCATTGATAATGAAGTCTTTCAGAGTCTTTGCGTCCCCGTTCTGCACCTGTCCCTAAACCTATCACTCTGTCGACAGTTCGAGGTGGAGCTGACACACATTTGGGTAAATGCAAACCAATAGCGACTCCACAGAGGAGGGGATAAAGGTTGCATTAGCCAATAGCAGCACAAGAAACCAGGTGTAAAGCATGTCTTGATCCGAGGCTTGGTTTCCTGGGATCCAGTTACAGGCAGAAGATTATGTTCGTCTTGCATCAATCATTGATATGCATAAACAAGAGCTCATTGTCTGTTCATTTCTGGACAGAAAAAGGATATAAGTCAGACACACAATGAACCATTACACCGTTTGAACGAGTGTTACCCGACTCGGATGACATGGCACACTATAGTTGTGTTATGTTAGTTAGCACCTGTATGGTGCAACCTCTGTGTCAGTCACATTATTGTGGACAGAAGTCAAGGTTTTCTTCGGAAGGGTTATCTTATGATCTTACAAGTTTCAGTGGAAATTTGTGCAGGCGGATGAACATACTGAAGGGGAGGGATCATTATTATGTAAATGCTTGGTATCAGCACTGCTATCAGCCCACACAGATACACACATATTCATAGTGGGGCACTTAACACATATCTGGTTGCCAGAGAAACAAGAAGACCCTTTTTAATAAATAAAGTAATAACAACCACTAATATAGATGTTTATGCTATATAACACCCAAACTACATTTGACTAGTATTTAAATAGTTTCCTGTTTTTCTGAATATTTAGGGTGTAAAATACTGATGTGAGCTTAGCATATTATATAAATTATAATGTTTTATATAAAGGCTAGTAAATGCATGTCATTGTTATATGTTTGTTTATTAAATATGAATTATTTTATATAACATGCTCTTATAATACGCCAAGGAAAACCAAAATTATTTTGATATAAACTCATGTGATTCATATGACAACATGGCACAAAATGATTCTTTCAAACATTTGATATTTTTTTAGTTACCCAGATACACAAGCAACATTTATCACTTTCTAATTGATTTTCGGTATCTTGCCAAACAGATAAACGATGAAAAATTGAAAAAAAAAGTGAAAAAGGCTTTAAGCGTCTGTGCTATATTTAACCAAGCAAATTCACTCCAACCTGCCTTTCTTTCACTTGACTGTTCTTTAAAGTATGTTTAAGAATTATCGGTGATGCTTCGAGTTTCTAGATTAAGGATGCTGCAAGATGTAAGGAAATACTGAAAGTGCGCAACAGGTTGTAGCCTTGTCGTCGAGTCACCGCGATAGTTTAGTAATAAAACAGAAGAAACGTGACCTACCGTAGAAGTGAGCGTCCTCTGCAGCATCCTCTGGTGGGATGGGTCGATCCATAGACTCCATAAAGCTCCTGCGCGCTTTGAGCTGCGGCTTCGACGCAACTGGGCCATGAGCGCGTTACTGCGCGCCCCCGCAGCGCGCCTCCTCCATCTCCGCTTCTTCCACTCCCTCCCTAGCAGTAGCGGACAACAACCTGCTAACAACAGTCCCAATATAAATATTATGTATTATCATGTACAAAATGTTATATATATATATATATATATAGATATATATAGGCTTATCTTTACAAATCTGGAACCTAAAAAGACGAATCGGTTCTTTGATTCGGGTGATTTGATTCTTTAGGTTGAACAATTTGGTTCTTTAATGTGACACACAAATAAATGAACTTTTCATTTATTCATTCATTTTCGAACAGGCTTATTCCCTAGCATGTGGTCACAGGGGTCTGCTGGAGCCTCTCTCAGCACACATAAGGTGAGAGACAGGGGTACACCCTGGACAGGTCACAGGGCCACACACAGACAAACAACCACACACAGACAAACAACCACTCATTCTTACTCACTTCTATCTGAAATTTAGAATCACTTAATCAACCTAGAGAAAACCTAGAGAGTGTACCCAGAGGAAGCCCATGCAAGAACATGCAAACTAACCGCTATACCACAGCGACGCCCTATCTTAGAAAGATCACAAAAATAAATGCATCATCACTAATTGACTCTTCACTAATTGAAAAGTTAATCCTACTGCAGTGTTTCTTTAAAGCTGCTCTAGTTCATCACTAAGCCTCCCCATCACTGAAGCTTCCCCTTTAAATGTTTCATTCATTCATTCATTCATTCATCTTCTTACCCGCTTATTTCCGATTCCGGGTTAACGGGGGTTTGCTGGAGCCTATCCCAGCGCACATAGGGCGAGAGGCAGAAGGATACACCCTGGACAGTCCATCGCAGGGCCACACACACACAACCACACACACTCACACATTCACTCCT
>JAOTQW010091275.1:0-10877 GCA_026260075.1 Sisor rabdophorus | reverse complement strand
AGGCTCCAGCAGACCCCCGTGACCCCGGAAAGCTCGGGAATAAGCGGGTACAGAAGATGAAATGAAATGAAACATATCACAACCAACATTCATTCAACTTCTATACCCTCTTATTCCCTAACTTGTGGTCACAGGGGTCGCTCATAGGGCAAGAGACAGAGGTACACCCACATATAGACAAACAACCACATGCACTTACACTAACTCCTATGGCTAATTAACAATCACCAATAAACCTAATGTACATGTTTTTGGACTTTGGGAAGAAACCAACACACTCTGAGTAAACCCACACAAGCACGGGGAAAAAATCCAAACTTTGCACAAAGAGACCCCTTGCCTGTGAATCGAACCCTGGACCTACTTGATGAAAGGGAACCACTTCGCCACCATGCAGCCCACACAACCAACAGTTATGAATTGTGATTGTCTATATAATTCTCTATAAAATTATTGTATTCAGGCAAAAATATCATAGGTGTATTTTTGGTCTGGTTATTCAACCATAAGAGCCAAACCTGCCCCAAGCCTTCCAGCTTTAGATGTTTGAGCTCCCAGTAGCAGCGTAGAGTGTCCACTCTTTCCAGATGTTGGAGGTAATCAGTGCGACCAGCAGTTGTTACTTTCTCTTCCACACCCACCTGGACATGGTTACTCAGATATGCAGGATAAGGCAGAGGTAAACTTACTTCATTAAAAAGACCACATGTGCTGTGTTTGTCTTCTGACATGTCTGTACTGTAGGGAAAAAAGAAAAAAACTATGTAAATAGCTAAATAAAACTAATAATATTTATTATGGGGCGGCGCAGTGGCCTAGTGCTTAGCACCGTCGCCTCACAACAAGAAGGTCCTAGGTTCAAATCCCAGGCACGGGGTCTTTCTATGCGAGTTTGCATGTTCTCCCCGCGCTTGTGTGGGTTTCCTCCGGGTACTCTGTTTTCCTCCGACAGTCCAAAAACATGTGCATTAGGTTAATTGGCGACTCCAAATTGCCCATAGGAGTAAATGTGAGTGTGTGTGTATGGCCCTGCGATGGACTGGCTACGTGCTGTCATTGGTGTGCAGAGACAGCTTTATTTACAGTAGTTTATGCCAAAGGAATTCTGCATGCTGTAGAATCAGAACCACCAGGCCAGGCATAAACAGATATTTATGGAAGACAGCTTTTTACAAGTCATTTAAATTTATTAAGGAAGGTAATAAAAAAGACAGTGAGATAGCTCAGTGTTTGGGGTGTTGGCCGACTGGTCTGAAGGTCATGGGTTCAATTCTCTGTACCACCAAGCTGCCTTTACTGGGCCTATAAGAAAGTCTCTTAAACTTTAACTGCTCAGTTGGATAAAAACTGAAATAAGTCTAGTGTCAGAAATGTTAATAAAAAATTACAATGTTTATATTTGACTCTATATTTAGCTATTTGTGCTAGGACTTTTTATATTTAAGTACATTCATTAATTCTTTCCTCTTCTATACCCACTCATTCCCTAGCTTGGGGGTCTGCTGGATTCTATCCCAGCACACATAGGGCGAGAGGCAAGGGTACACCCTGAACTAGTTACCAGCCCATAGCAGAGCCACATAGAGATAAACAACCACACACACTCACACCTTGGGGCAATTTAGAATCACCAGTCAACCTAATATACTGTGGAAGGAAAACCCACGCAGACAACATGCAAACTTTGCACAGAAAGACCCCCTTGCCTGGGAATCGAACCTGGAACTTTCTTGCTGTGAGGTGACAGTGCTAACTACTACACCACCGCACCGCCAGTACAATAACTAATACTTTTTATTTTATTCCTTAATACTTTCTACCATATTCCTTTACCCTGGGTCACGGGGGTCTGCTGGAGCCTTTTCTTGTTTACATAGGGCAACCTGTCTAGGGCATACCAGTCCATTCAAGGGCCACACATAGACAAACAACCACACACTCTCACATTTACTCATATGGGCAATTTAGAATCAAAAATCAATTTATTGTAAAAATTTTTGGAATGTGGGAGGAAACTGGAGTACCTGGAGTAAATCCTCATGAGTGCAGGAAAAATGTGCAAACTCTGCACATAAAAACTTCTTACCACCACTGTGATAAAGTGCATTACTAATTAGCAATTATTAATACTGATGCTTAGAGCTAAGAGGAAAATAAATAATGTATGATCTGAAAGGTTTAACAATAAAAACATCACATGTGAAGTGCTGACCTCTGGTGTTGAAAAAGGAAAAAAACCTTTTTCTATTTTAAACTCAACTACTATAAATTTACAGTTTGTATGTATTAGAGAGGGGTGGTGGCTTAGTGGTTAGCATGGTCGTCCCACAACAAAAAGGTCCTGGCTTCGATCCCAGGCATGAGGTCTTTCTGTGTGAAGTTTGCATGTTCTTCCTGTGTTTGCGTGGCTTTCCTCCGGGTATTCCGGTTTCCTCCCACAGTCCAAAAACATGTGCATTAGGTTGATTGGGCATTCTAAATTGCCCATAGAAGTGAATGTGAATGCATGTGGTTGTGTGTGCATGGCCCTGAGATAGACTGGCGATCTGTTCAGGGTGTACCCCTTCCTTTCGCCCAATGTGCCCAATGTGCCCAATGTGCCCAATGTGCACTGGGATTGGCTCCAGCAGACCCTGAAAAGTTCAGGAATAAGGGGTATAGAAGATAATAAATGAATGCATTGGCGAATGCATCTTATGCTCACTTAATAGTAAATAATAATGACAAGCCTTAGTGGCCTAATAGATGGTAATACTGGCCTCCTAAGCCAGGGATTGTGGGTCTGAGTCCCATCTGGGGTATGTATTGTTTTGTTTAGTGGAGTGGCATGCAGGGCCTATAACTCACAGGTCAATAACCTGAAATCTGAAATATTTATTATTACATTAATTATCTCATTTATCTTCTATACCCTCTCATTCCCTTACTTGGAGTCACGGGGGTCTGCTGGAGCCTATCCTAGCGCACATACAGCAAACAACCTGGATAGGTCGACAGTATGCCGCAGGGCCACACACAGACGAACAACCACACACTCACACTCACTCCAATAAGCAATTTACACATCTATTATAATAAATACAGCAGTAAACAATATATGTATGTCTTTATGTATTGTCCTTTATTAGACAATATTTCAGCACCACTCTAATAAAAGCACATATTCCCAGCACCATTTGCCTGGTTTGCATATCTTATTAAATAAAAATTAAACTAATTAAAAACACTTTTATATGTAAGACAGTAACAAATTACTTTTTAAAGTTTATTTCAATTTGACAATATTTTTGAGACAATGTTAATGTATTAATACGAAGATAAAAAGTGGTGGCACAGTGGTTAAGGAGTTAACTATTCAGTGAAAGACGGGGATTTGTTTCCCAGCACCACCAAGTAGCCCCTGTTGGGCCTCTAAGCAAGGTGCATTAACTCCCTGTTTGTATGAACTGCATAAAAGGGCATCTGCCAAATGCAGTAAATGTAAACTCAGTTTTATTCATTAATTCATTCTTCTTCTAACCTGCTTATTCCCTAATTCAGGGTCACAGGGGTCTGCTGGAGCCTATCCCAGCGCATATAGGGCGAGATGCAGGGGTACACCATGCACAGGTTGCCAGTCAATCAAAGGGCCACATATAGATGAACAACCACACACACATTCACTCATATGGGCAATTTAAAGTCACCAATCAAACATTTGTAAATGGTTTTGAACTGTAGGAGAAATCCTACATGGGAAAACTTTCAAACTTCACACAGAAAGACGCCATGCCCAGGAACACAGGACCTTCTTGTTGTGAGACGACTGTGCTAACCACTACACCACTGTGCCACACTAAAGTCAGTTTAATCAAATGTAAAAGGTTTTGACTGATCACCCCCTCTATTCCCACCCTGATTGACTGTTTCAAAGTTAGGCGACACCATTTTAGCATGGTTGCAGCTGCTTGTGATTTAGAATAATTGGTGAGTAGTTAGAATGGAAATAATTTATCAAGTGTTTTGTTTTAAACGAGAGACATACAACAACACACAATCACATTCACTCCTATGGGCAATTTGAAGTTACCAATCAACCTAAGGGAGTTACCACAAAACCTTCTTGTTGTGACCATGCTAACCAGTACGCCACCATGCCACCAGAGAGACCAAAACAACACAGTTTAAAGTAAATTTTGCTTCATTTTGCACTCATGCATAGGTCCTGCCACAACACCTGTTAGGAAGAACTTAGTGGTTTTCTTTCTTCCTTTCCCTCAATGCGATGTTTATTAGTAATGATTTTTTTTGTATACAATGCTTTAATACACAATACAATAAACTTTAAATAATTGTTATTACTATTCTTCTTTTTGTCACAATTTAATTGATGGCCCATAGTTAACCATTAACTATGCAGAAAGTAATCAGGTACTATATTAACTTTAAAATGTATTAAATTAGTAATTTGATAGGTGGCGCAATGGTGTATTGGTTAGCATGGTTGCCTCCCGGGTTCGTTTCATGTGCAGGGATTCTTTCTGTGCAAAGTTTGCACAGTACTTTGGGTACCTCGGTTTCCCTTTTACAGTCCAACAACATGTACATTGGGTTAAGTGGCAAGTCTAAATTGTCCATAAAAGGGCAATTTATTGTTGGTTGTTTGTCTATGTCTATGGCCCTGTTATAGACTGTCCAGGATGTACCCCTGCTTTTTGCCCTACGTGTGCTGGAATAGACTCCAGCAGAGCCCTATGACCCTAGTTAGAAAACGGTTATAGAAGATGCATAAATAAGTGAGCTATTTGATAATTATTGAAAATCAATATTGTCATTGAGAACATTGTTAATTCTTAAATTAAACCACATTTTTTGAGAGCAACTAATTTCCTCAAATTTCTCAACATATCCGCGCTTGGAATAAGTACATTTAATTACCTGTAAATGAGGTTCCAACTGGGCCACACATACAACAACATTCCACATGATTCAAGTAACACAATGTTCAACCGCTAAGTATGGACTAGTCTCAATGTACTGAAAGGCTTCCTGATTAAAGTACATAATGAAAGATGTTCTATTTTCAACCCAGCTAATCCTGAATTAGCTCCGGCGCCTGAGCTTCAAGGGAGATCCACAGCAATGACAAAGATGTTAAATGATGATGTTCCATTCCCTAAGCAGTTGTTTATAAAAGCCATAATAGTGATGTTGATAGATAGGACACAACCTGGTTGTTAAGAAGACACCTGTAAAATAATGTAATTTAAAAATCTTTAGTTATTTTATGTTAGTTGTATTTATATGTATTTATGTCAGTTATTTCCCTGCACAAAGTATAACACAACACACGAAAGCTCCGATATTTGAACAAGGGGACTGTATGCTATGTTAATGGCCACGATTTGGTATTTCTTGACACAGTATTTAAATGCTTTGGATTGCTTTTGCTTGGAGCTGGATTCTGTCTCTCTCTCTCTTTCTCTCTCTCTCTCTTTCTCTCTAGCACTGACTCTGTCTGTATATATCTGTCTCAATGTGTCTGTCTCTCTCTCTGTCTGTGTCCATAACTGTCTCTCTCTCTTTCTCTCTCCCTGTTTTTCTGTCTCCATATGTCTTATGCCTTTTATGCCTTTTGTGTAAAGCTGCTTTGTGACAATTACCATTGTAAAAAGTGCTATACAAATAAAACTGAATTGAATTGAATTGAATTTTAAATCTGTCTCACTGTGTGTCTCACTAAGGGGGCCCTTGAGCAAGGACCCTAACCCCAAAGTGCTCAGTTGTAAAAAAAAGGGTAAATGTAAGTTACTTTGGATAAAGGAGTCTGCCAAATCATAAAAATGTATATATTCCATTTTATACAATTAAGTAGGTGAAAGTTAAGGTCTTGGCTTGGCATTCCAGCAGAGACAACTGGGGTTTGTGGGAAATTAACTCACAGCCTTTTACTACAATGTACCTTGAACATCAGTTAAAGCAATTTAAAACAGCTGAAGGTTAAATGTCAACATGCGGCACTGTTGATTGGTGTGAGTAAGATGATACCTATTTGCTTAGATGCTATTTCAAAAAAGCAAAAAAAAAAATATTATGTAAAGTTAACATGTAAAGTTATTAGAACATTTTATTTTTGGCTTTTTATTAAACAAACAACACAGTCAAGTCACATTAGTCTTCATGTCAAGGTGGTGAAGACTTTAGAACACTGCTCTGAATAAGAGCATCTGAAAAATGCTGCTTATGAAAATGTAAATTCCAAATATTTAAAGCAGCTTTTCCTCACTATTAATTTTGAGTGACAGATAATACTTGGCAGCATGTGGTTGGGTAAAAGTTTGTGCCGTGGATACATAACAAACTACTTAAACGCATGCACTCTATTTATAGCTTAGGGGGGTCCCAAACATAAACCGCTACCAGCAGAACACCACCATTCTCAAAAAATAAGTTCTAAAAAGATATAAACTAATATTAAATATATAATTATTGAATCTGATAATTTTTTCAAAATGAAGTAAACACATATTAATAAAAACTGTTCAGATGTCAAATGACACAAAATATTAAGATTATACTTATAATGGTTTAACATAAATTTAGACAGACGCCAAATGAGAAACTAAAACGTTTGCTTGACCTCTCAAGGTGCCAAATAAAGAGGTCATTTTCCAAACCTGTTCCTTAAATGTATGAAAGGAAAGCGAGAAATACTTAGAACATCAGAAATGTCAGTGATCTTGTCGTTCTCTTTCATTATCATCACTTCTGCAGTTGCTAAATGCAAATGCCAAAGTGTAAAATTACAGGGAGCCACGTTTCATTCAGATGAGTACATGGCCACACATGCTCACCCACTGTAATTCACAGGAATCCTGTGTTAATTCAAGTTGATTCACAGGAAAAGATCAAGCTAGATGTGCCATGTGTGTGGGTGTTGTTTTTTGTAACGTACACTATGTCAGCTGTTATCTCAAGTTTAATCAGGGCAAGAACCTGCAATATTCTCTAATGAAGCAGAATTTAATCACTGCTGGAATTTACACAATACTGTGCATAAATCCTGACTCATTACACTCACTCGATTGATACTTACACTTCATATTTGGAAATGTTCAAAAGCTTCTTCTCTTTTTCTTCCATATCCTTAAAATCCATTTTTAACTCTTGCTATTTCCTGTTCTTCTCTTCACTTTGAATAATAGGTCGAGGAGTTTGTCTAGGTTGTCCTCTTAGAGTTAGAGTATTAGACTGATCATACACTCAATAAGTCAAGGCTGAATTAGTTACATGTCAAGAGGGAGGAAGATGGAGGGAGGAGTGTATCTTGTTATTGTTGGGCAGAAAGTGTGTATGTGTGTGTGTAAGGCAACCCGAGGGAGAGAAAAATATTACAGCTTTTAATTTGTACAGTTTGAGATAAAACCGATTGTGTTTATTTTACCTATGAGCTAGATCCAAGTATAATCTGCTATAAGCATAATACAAATATGAATCTCTATTTCTCCAAAGAAACCTTATAAAACCAACATTTAACCTTAAACCAAAATATACTAAACTGGTAATCTCTTTTTCTAATAGTCAACCTGCTTTTCTTTTCAACTAAAACATTAAGGTATTCAGATGATACTTCAAACCAAAGTGACTTACCTTTATCTCATTTTTAAAAACCTGACTCTGTAGTCGAGAGCCCTGTTCAGCTGCTAGGATTTAAACTTGAACTGAGCGTTCCAGAAGCAGTCTGACAATTAGAGACATTTTACTATTGTATGTATGTTACATGAAAAATTTGTAATACAAAACACCATGACAGAATCCTACACTAAAACTGACAACTACAACACAGATAGCTCACATTGTTAAATTAATGTTTAGGTTTGAGTAGTATTCATGCTCAAGCTAAGCAAGTTAACTATATTTATCCCTGTTTAGTCAAGTAAATACTTTAAAGGGAAAAATATCTGGCCCTGATTATTTACATTATAAACTCAGTCTAAAGAAATACTGTATTAAACTTTAAGCATCATTTAAAATCTTAACATTTTGTTCCTCTGTTGCCCCAATCCACATAATAAACAAACACATGCAAACATTTAAAAAAGGAGAAAGGAAACAGCTTGGAACTGAATGCTAGCCAGCATACAGACACATATCCTGTGCATGACGCGCAGCTTGTAAGGTGATAAAACAGTAAAACCCTGCTGAGATAATATATTTATTTTGGGCTTAATCTGACTTCTAAATAGTGCTGTCATAGTTTATTGGCTGCCTCACAGTTGTTGTTTTTTTATATTATTATTATAAACATCCTTTGCTGCTGCTTATGCCCTGGTAAAATGGTAGCTTACTGGTTATGGTGTTAGATTGTGGGTTAAAAATTCCAGCAACAAGTGCTGAGAACCTGAGCAAGTATATTTCAAGTACAACTTGAAAGTACAACTTCTCAGTTTGATTTATATATATCTTACGTTCTAAACAACTGTTTGTTTTTTACATGTGTGTGCATGTGCTTTGAGCAAATAGTATATCAAGTGTGTGTTATACAGATAATTTCTTATCAATTCATTACTTAGTATTTAATACTTATTACTTAGTATTAAGACACTTATTATTTTATATTATTATTCATTATACTACCTCTACATATATACTTCATTTATTCACTCATCCATTCATTCCTTCAAGATGAATCTCTCTGGAGGGCGAAAGACAGAAGGGGACACATATACATGTTGTTACTTTTTGTTGCATTTTTTTCATTTTTTCATTTTCCTTTTTTTTTACTTTTCACTTCCATGTTACTTTTTGGACAGTACTTTTGGACTTTGATTTTGAAATCAATGTATTGAGTCAATTTACACATATAATATCTGGTCATAGCAACATATGCTTTATCTGCTGATGGAGTCCCTGAGCCGGACTCTTAACCCCAATGGCTCAGTTGCTCATCTTTTATACCTGCATATTCCCTAACTTGGGGTCACAGGGTCATAAGTCCATCATAGGTCTACACACAGACAAACAACACACACTCACACTCACTCCTATGGGTGATTTAGATTCATCAATTAACCTAATGTGCATGCTTTTTTGGACTATGGATGAAACCAGAGTACCCAGAGGAAATCCATGCAAGAACGGGAAGAACATGCAAACTCAGCACAAAAAGACCCCTTGTCCAAGGATTGAACCTGGGACCTTTTAGCTGTCCACTTAATAAGCAATACTGATTCAATGTCACGTACTGTTGTGCAAATAGAATAGATAACAGGTGAAAATTATAGGCAACTAGCAAGACACCCCAATAAAGGAGGGCAACAACCCAGCAGAAGGACCATTACCTCCACCTTTGTGCAGGAAGAAACAGGATTAGCACTGCCAGAGCCCTAGAAAATGGCTTCCAGCAGGTCACAAATATGCATGTGTCTTCTCAAACACACCAAGATTGGCAATTTGGTTCTTCAAAGATGAAAGCAGGTTCACACTGAGCACATGAAACAGATGTGTCTGGAGACACCGTGAAGAACATTCTGCTGCCTGAAAGATCATCCAGCATGACCAGTTTGGCAGTGGGTCAGTAATGGTGTGGGGTGGCATTTCTTTGGAGGGCCGCACAGCCCTCCATGTGCTCGCCAGAGATGAGATGAGACCATATGCCGGTGCAGTTGCCTCTGCGTTCGCCCCAATGCAAGACAATGCTACTGTGACGGATGCGAACAGACACATACTTACACAAGACTTCTCCCAGACTTAGTTTATCTTTTTGATGAAAAAGCAAACATAAACTAGATTGACAGGATGTTGCAGATAGACATACAACTGCAGCAGCAACACTCAAGTCTGCTGAGGTACATTATTTATATAAGTTGAACAAAACTTCTTCTTCTCCTTTCGGCTGCTCCCATTTAGGGGTCGCCACAGCGAATCACTTGTCTTCACCTAGCCCTATTCTCTATATCCTTCTCACTCACACCCACTAACTTCATGATAAATTGAACAAAACTAATATTCAATATATAATTTCTCACAAAACACCTGTAATTCAGTGTAGTTGTGTAAAGCAGTACATATATGGAAAAAACTAAAGGAAACTTACATATACACAAGTTACATATACACATACAAGGAGACATCCTGAACACAGGATGTTGCAGATAGACATACAACTAAAAAAATATAAAATACGTTGTCACTCGACTTGATATTTTAAACGTTTATCAGAACTTAAACACAATGACCACGCGGAATGGACACATTTTCACTTGTGGCATGCATGGTGACTCAGTGATGTGTTCAAATATGTAAATACAATTATTTGTCGGAGCGCGAAAAACTACATACCTGCAGCAGCAACACTCAAGTCTGCTGAGGTACGGACAGAAGAGAGGGACAAAATGCTTATCATATTATGCTTACCACCAACAGCCAATAGGGGAAACGCATGAATATAATTCCGTTATAACACCCGTTCTCTAGACCTGATAAACCTGTTTCCCAATTGAGCAAATCTGGGACATCATGACTCGCTCGATCCACCAACGTCACGTTGCACCACAGACTGTCCAGCAGTTGGTGGATTCTTTAGTTTAGGTCTGCAAGGAGATCCCTCAGGAGACTATTCGCCACCTCACCACGTGCATGTCCATGGCATGTAGAGGCCACACATACTACTTACTTTGACTTTTGTTTTAAGGATATTACATCAAAGTTGGATCAGCCTGTAGTGTGTGTTTCCACTTAAATTTTGAGTGTGACTCCAAATCCAGACCTTCATGGGTTAACACATTTGATTTTCATTGATAATTTTTGTGGCGGCGCGGTGGCGCAGTAGTTAGCACGGTCTCCTCACAACAAGAAGGTCCTGGGTTCGAATCCTGGGCTCGGGGTCTTTCTGTGTG
>JAOTQW010091254.1:0-10879 GCA_026260075.1 Sisor rabdophorus | reverse complement strand
TGGCCCTGCGATGGACTGGCGACCTGTCCAGGGTGTACCCCTGCCTCTCGCCCATTGTGCACTGGGATAGGCTCCAGCAGACCACAGTGACCATGAAAAGTTCTGGAATAAGCGATTATAGAAGATGAATAAATGAATAATTAATAATTATTATTCATTTAGCTATTTCTCCATTTCTACAAGGTGTCCTGATTGTTTTTTTCCTTCACTTAAATCTATAATGGGCTCTAAATGTTAATCTGTTGAACAAAAAGTTTTTTCCCCTTAACAGAAGCAGATAATTTCTATGTTCTGTACTTATAGTTTTTATTAATAGACGCTGTGAGGAAAGTTGAAATTGGGGAGCTGGCACCCTTTTTAACGGATGTGCGCTAGTGTTCCAGGCTGGACCCTATCAATAAAAGGCAAATAAATGTCCCCAAATAAACTTGAGCAGACTCACACACATTCCTATGGGCAATGTAGGAAAATGGAGTACCCAGAGTAAACCCATGCAATCACGGGAAGAACATGCAAACGCAAACGAACATGCACAGAAAGACCTTGCTGTAAGGCAACAGTGCTAACCGCTATGCCAAGGCGAATTTAAAAAAATAAATAAAATAAATTACATTGGGTAATTAAAAAAAGAAATATATAGGGCAACCCCAAAAAAATCGTGAATAAGCGGGTATAGAAGATGAATGAATAAATGAATGAATGAATATATAGGGCAACAAAGCGTTTTCCTTTTTTGCAACGTAACTCCTGAAAATAATACAAATAGTTCATGTAAATAAGCATCAGAATAAATAGGCAGAAGTCTGGCTAATTAAATGAACTACTGGATTTTAGAGGGATTCTGATGTTGTTGTTGTTTTGTAACTGTTCCTGCATCCACACTGTGGCTTGACATTAATCCAACAGAAGAGTTCGCAAAAGTTCAACTGCCTGGTTATAAATGTCTGAGGTTCAGCTGTATGCTTCACTCACTATACCACTAATAGAGATAATAATCATTCCAGAACGGTGGCACGCAACCACTCTGGGCTCCGTCTCAAGTAATAAATGTGCACAAACAGGTCTTGTACAACATGTTCTTTGAATTATTGAATTTTGAAATGTTGATAAAAAAATTTAGACACAGACAAACACACCCAGGTGTTATATGTAAATTGAAAACTGCCTGCAGTAATATGTATTGCACAACCTTGACTTTTATTTACAAGGTTAATGATTTTAAATGGAATGCACATGCTAATCAATGACTTTGCATCTGGGTCTGTTGTTTTAGGTTGATTGGTGATGTTAAATAGCTCATAGGAGCAAATATGAGTCGATGAGTTTGTTCATCTATGTGTGGTCCTATGATGGACTGGCCCTGCCTCTCTATGTGCACTGGGATAGGCTCCAGACCCCCATCTCCCCAAGTTAGGAAGTAAGTGGGTAATAGAAGATTAATGAATGAATAGTCAAACAGACTTTAGTGTCAAATTATAGTGCAGGATTTAAACACGGGCACTGTAGCTGCAGTACCAGTATCCAACCCACAGATGGCATGATTTATCATGGTAAGCCTTTTTTCCCCTGACTGTTTATTGCAAGGTAGTGCTGTTCTAATTTATCACAGAACAAAGTGTTAAATTGATCATATTTATCATTTGTAATCAAGTGTCTCAGAAAGGTTTTTTCTGTCTGCAGGAAGTGGTGGTGCATTGGCTAAAGGTGTTGTACTGCTAACTGAAAGATCAGGGTTCAATTTTTAGCATCACCAAGCTGATGATCCCCTGAGCAAGGGCCTTAACCCATATTTGCTCAGTTGTATAAAAGAGAGAAATGTAGGTAACTCTGAATAAGGGCGTCTGTGTAAAACAGAGGTGGAGCTCCAACTTGCCTTAACACACCTTTACCGTTTCAAGCATACCTAGCAAGTTCTTGATTAGTTAGCTAAACTCTGTAGAAATGACTTTGGACTCCACTGGTGTAGCATAAACCACTATCTAGGAAAGAGTTCTTTAACGTCTCAATAGATTTGGGCTATGTAATATGTGACCCAATTCCATTTCCTCGATTTCCATTTTTCCTCGAATGTAATACAATGTTAAACATTTTTTTATTTTTATGCATTATCAGTAAGAGATATTAATAAGTAAGCATTCAATGCTACATTTAGGCATTCTGCAAGATTCTTATCCTTTTTTTTATTGCCTAAAGAGAGCACAGTTTTGCTGTCCTTGTGAAAATAAAAGACTAAATAATGATTTTGTCTTTAATTATTGTAAACATTAATTATTGTGCCTTTTTGCCTTCTTATCCTCTCAGTATGTAAACCCTAAGTGGTTTTAATGTGTATAGTGTAAATGTAGATTCAGATCAGTTTTATAAGCTGATATAATTGATCAGGCTCCAGCAGACCCCCGTGACCCAGAGTTCGGGAATAAGCGGGTATAGAAGATAAATGAATGAATATAATTAATCGTCAAAAAAAATGGATAAAGTCACAGAATCAAAATTGGGCAACAAGATGTGCAGTGTAAATGCAGATTTTGTCTTAATCGTATACAAATCTGCAGACTTCCAGAAAGGCTTTTTTACTACATTGTAAAGTGTGGCTTTGAGTATTTGTCCATTTAACCACAATAATATATTTGATGGTGAAGAGATCTGGGATGACATCAGTATACAAAGTTTACCAAGTCATGGAAAAGAGACAAAGTGGACATAGTGGACAAAGTGATTAAATCAGCTGATAGGAACAAATTATTGACAGGCAACTTCAGCCAACAATAGACTTAATCAATGTAGGTTTCGTTACACTGGTGTTCATGTAAACATACATTGAAGACAATCACTAAATGTCTTTAGCTAAACTAGACAAAAATAATTAAATACTGATTTTATACAGCTTTTACATTTAAAAATGTATTTCATGACTTGTGTATCATCATTTGCTACATAAATAAATCTGTATTTTAAGTAGAACTTTGTACTTTTTGTGGTTGTTATCTATTTATAGAGTAATAGTTCACACCCAACGGTTGGGTTGGTGTCAAATTAAAGGCAACTAAAAAGAAACTCTATTGATAACCATCATCCAAGCTATAAAAGAGTAAATGCTTTTTTTGCTATGAATGTGCAGGTTTGCCTAATGTTTTCAAGTCATAATTAGAAACACATTCTTATTTTCATAGCAGAATCTCTGTTTTTCCCATTTTAAAGCTTTCATACCAACTGCCTATATGTGGTACCCATAGAACATCCGACAAGGAGAAGTAAAAATAAATTTAAAAAAAAATTCAAAAAGGAAATGGTGTCACTCATAGTTGCAAGAAGGTTTTGGCGAAAAAATTGCGACCCGCGATAAAGAGAAGTTGTGGTTAAGCAAAATGACTTCAACGCTGTTACCTACTCTGTCACTTCTTGGGTGGGATGGTAACAACTTGTCATGTGATGCATTTCTGCATTTTGTGCAAGTATAAAAGCGGGTGAGTTATTATTAAACATCAGTAGAGCGACAGTTGCCACCCAATTCGACTTTTCACTAATTCTGCACTTCAAGAGGTAATCAGGCTGTGTTTTTAGCAGTGCTCGGAAATAGCGCATTTCAACAAATATGCAGTGCTGCATTTTGTGTTAATTTAACTTGTGTTAAAGTTTGTTGTAAAAATTCTTATAAAGCTCCACACTAGTTTGGCTCTCAAAACAATTGTGTGTTAATGAAAGCCAACCATGACATGACAGCAAAGGTAACAACAATAGCATGCATCCCTATATTTGCATCCTATTTCAAAACAGAATGTTCCTTGAACTCTGAGCAAAACAAGTGCCGACTTCCGAAGATAATTTTAGGGCTCTCGGGCCAGACAAGAGACAGAACGCAAAGCAATAAACTTTAACTGCGTCTGGAACATTCAAGAAATGCATGACATTCACAGAAACCACACAATATGCAACTGCTCGTTCAGACATTTCTACACACAGTTTGATCGAACACACTGACAGTTTAATTTGCTCATTTTTTAAAATAGGGCGCATGGAATCATACTCCAGGTTCAAAGGGATTGCTATTCTGGCCTTGTTACACAACACAACATTCTCATGTAGACCTGGATTCAAGCCCCATCACTGACAAACAGTTTGCTCTCATAGACCTCAACACTCACTGTACACCCTGCAAAAAGCGACAAAACTTTATATTAAATTATGCTTGTAACACTTTTAGTTTCAAAGCCCTGATGTCTACTGTTGTATGTGTAATTTTTGTATATTTAGTGGAACAATCTGAATGTATAACCATGAAACAAATGACCTGTTGCTTGTTTTGTCACTTTAGGCATACCTGAGAGCATAAGTTACAATCTGTCATCAAACATTTTAGCACAAAAACAAGACTTATGACTAGCTGACTCTATGACTTTGTTGTTATGTGGCAGGTCTGACAGACATAGCATTTACTGCTAATAGACGATGAGCCAGCATGTTAGAAGCACATGTGTAAGTGTGTGAATGATCCAAAGAAAGCACCTGCAGAGTCACTTTCCCTGCTGACATTGGCCAGTGTTTTCCTTTTAAAGAAGACGGAAAGGTCACAACGTGGGGCTGCCATCTGAACATAAGGTTGCGTCCAGCTGCATGGAAAAAGCTCCTTCCTGCTTTTCACCTTTCTTCTCTGTGTTCTGCCAGCATGAAGTCACTAATCTCGTCATCTGTATTCACTTCACTTGGATTAGCATGTTCTGCTCATCTGGCACACAAGGAAAGTTTGTGTTTTCTCAGATACATAAATAAAGTATTTGCATTTTTATGCTTGCTAATTACTGTATCAATGTCAGTAGGGGGTGGCACATGGTCTAGGGGTTAGCACGTTCATCTCACAGCAAGAAGGTCATGGGTTCGATTCCAGGGTCTTTCCTTCAGGTACTCTGGTTTTCTCCCACAGTTCAAAAACATGTGCATAAGGTTGATAGGTGATTATATTTTTGTGTGTGGTTGTTTGTCTATGTGTGGCCCTGCGATAAACTGGCGACCTGTCCAGTGTGTACCACTGCCTCTTGCCCTATGAGCACTGGGATAGGCTCCAGCAGACCCCGTGACCCCAAATTAGGGAATAAGCAGGTTAGAAAATAAATAAATTAATGAATGTCAGTAGGTAAAATGTTAGCTTGTGTCCAAAAAACATACAAAATGTAATCAATAAAATGAAGTTTTTTAAATTTTATAGCCTTGTTCACATGGATCTTTTGTAATAGGCCTCAGATACTTTCCACTGACCAGGCTAACATGTTTAATAGAGAAGAATGACCGGGTCAATTAACAAGTAGCTTCAATTTCCTACACAACTGATTCCTGAGCTGATAGTCATTATTTAGTCTTACAGAATCACCAAGCTACCATAATAAATTTAATAAATAGGATGAATTTAAGTCACTTTGTCTAATCGTGTCTACAAAAATGCACAACTGTTAATGTAAAAAAAGTTTCTAAACAGTTTAGACAGTTAACTAGTGAGAAATGCTATAAATGCATTAGTAAAATAAGGCAGGTGCACTCTTTAAAGCAAGATTGTGCCCTACTGGAGGAAGAGGAAAATGCTAATGGGTGTTAAAAGTGTGCTATAAATAATGGTAGCAAAGTGGTAAAGGTAGCAAAAAATCGTAGCAAAGTGGTAAAGGTGTTGGACTGATAATTGAATAAAAAGTTACCACTGCTGGACCTCCAAGCAAGACCATCAACCCCTTTTTAATCAGTTGTGTCGAAAGAGATAAATGTAAGTCACTGTGATGAGCAGCAAATGTACTAAAAAAACAAACATTCGTCACACTTAAATCAAACCTTCGTCACACTTGATTCACGTTTTGAATCAGACATAAATAATTAATAATGATTGTCTTAGTTATCCCTAATTTGTTAAACAAAACATCAAAGAGGACAGATGTTGATATATGAGGAAAATAGGCTTGATAAAAACAATTACAATTGTTAAATAAAATGTAGTACCTCAGCAACTGAGCATTTTTACATTGCTTATTCATTCATTCATTCATTTATTCATTCATATTTGAACCCACTTAATCCCCAGGTCACCAGTCCATTGCAGGGCCACACAAGAACAACCACACCCACTCACTCCTATGTGCAATTTAGAGTCACCAATCAACCTAATGTACATGTTTTTGGATACGTAGTACTCGTACCTGTAGTAAACATGCAAAGCTGGGAGAGCATGCAAACTCCCAGAAAGACCTGGGAATCGAACCCACAGCCTTTTTGCTGTGAGGCGAATGTGCTAACCACTACACCACCGCACCACAAATTTTACATTGGTAACTATTACATTTTAATACATGGTTAAATTGTGAGTCTGGATAACCTGCACTGTTCTTAACCAAATGAACATCGTAAAGTACAAAAGTAAGATGTAGTCAATTGTACTATACTGTATTATATTATAATATTTGTGACATTTGACTAAGATAAACTGTCATTATGTTATTTAGTTAAGTGTTTAGATATTCTATTGCTACTTATTTAATGTAACATCACTGACTTTCTGTTTCTAGTTTCCAGTCGGGCACACTCGGAGCCAAATCTGAATGCAGTTGCAAGCCAATGCACCAGGAAGCCTATTAAAGAAGATGCAAGACAGCTAACCACATGCCTATAGAAGACCCTAACACAGTGCAGCGGGCGCGTGGTCAGTAAGGGAGCATCACGTATAGGACTAGAGAGAAAGGAAAAGAAAAGGATTTAAGAAAAGATAGGAAAAGTAAAATAGGGAAATTAAGAAAAGACTGAAAGAAAAAGTATCTAGAGAAAGAATAAGAATCACAATTATTGGGAACAGTTTTAAGTTTGTTCCAGGCATGGGATCCTTCCATGCAGATGTTTGCATGTTCTCCTTTCACTTGCATGGATTTCCTCCTGGTATTACGCTATCTCCCACAGACCAAAAACAAGTGCATTAGGTTATTCTAAATTGCCCATAGGAGTGAGTTTACCCCTGCCCTATGTGCACTGGGATGGGCTTCAGCAGACCCATGTGACCCAGATTTTGTGAATAAGCGGGTATAGAAGATAAATGAATGAGTTTTAAGTTTGTTGTATTTTGGTTTGATTAACTATTCTTAAACCACAGAAGGAATAAAAGTTGTTTTTTGTTTTTTAGTGGATCGAACACAAGAGATCACTAAAGCATTTCCACACAAGCACTCCAGTTTTCTCCCTGCTATCAATAAGACCCAGCTTAAAAAAAAGCTCGGAAGCCACTTTTCTTTTTCTATCCTGCCGAAGATTCTAAGCTAACATCAAGTGGTATTTGGTATTTCTATTATGACATTTCTGTATTTAACACTTCAATATTTTATGTCTAGTTTATGTACGGTATCAGGTTTTATTTGCATACAAAGTAATACTGGCATAAGAAACTGTACACCATGTGCAAGTATTGTGCTGTTCTGCAGGAAAGGGAAGGGGTGTGTCTCAGATTAGTGCTTCCTTTCAAAAGGGACATGGCTGCAATTTTATTATCCCCACTTAAAATCTTATTTTTTACTTAAAGGGTAAAAAATAAATTAAGCTATTTGTACTATACATAAAGTCAAGCAGAAACTAATAAAATAAATAATAATAATATCTCTGGATTTAATATCAAATAAAATAAATAATAATAATATCTCTGAAGTTTTTGCCTGCTAAATATGTTATTTAAAAATCATTAGGTATTTAAAAACACTTTCATTAAATAAGACAATTCATTTGATTTGAAAAAAAGTCTTTAAACAAAGTAGAGCAAACCAAATTATTTGCCTCTTGCACTGTGACCCATAGAGCGGGAATAAAGTAATTCTTTTTTTTGTATTATTATGATTGGCTACTTTTACTAGTATGTGCAATTACAACTATGGCCAGTAGGTGCTGTTTCACCTCTACCTCTGTATATTGATTATGATATATTTTTTAATATTTTCATTCTATAAAACTTTCTCCTGTTTTACTTTGTTTTATTCTATTAAATTGAGTTTTTTTAAGTTGGTTAAGTCGTAAAAGATTTTAACTATATGTTTTACTGTGTATAATCATACATTCACTAATTCATTCATATTCCGTACCTGCTTATTTCCTGACAAATACAATTTAAATTGGAATCTGAATAGACGAGCTCTTACCCGCTAATCTTACCTTTCTAAAATCACTCTTATTTTAACACTCCAAACTTAAAAGGTTAAAGCTTCAAGAGTTTAGCATACAAGAAATTCAATTTGCAACACATGGTGTTTTAAGAGCTTTGTGGAATATTGCAGATAATATCTCTGGAGTTTTTGCCTGCTTAATATGTTTCTCAGTTAGCGGCAGTGTCATATTTTATACAGCAATTAAAAAGTCAGTCCTTGAAAAAGCCCTGAATGTTTTTTGGGTTACACAGCGGTTGGTGTCTACCTAAAGGGGAAGGACAACTTATAAACTGACAAAGGGGTCATGTGTTCCCCAGGGTCGTTCATGTGTGTAAGTGGTGACGTTTAATCTATCTGATTTGTAGACTTCCCATGCTTCTTTCTGCTATAGGATCTACAGTCAGTGGTTTTAAACTATATAATGAAACAATAAAAGAAGGTGGTCTGTTCTGATAAATCACATTTTATTGCCACAGTGAGGGAAGCTGAGTGCATTTGTGTCATTTGTTTGGGTGAGTGATGACACCAGAATGCACTTTAATGAGTAATAGCATTCTGGTGAGTCTCATATATCTAAATATAATTACAAAAACAAGTACAATAGCATGTGGCAACAGTATTCTTTTATTCCATTTGAGCATAATAATGCACTCTGCTACACTTTGTCTCAAAGGGTCCAAGTTGTTTTGGTATTATAAATGCTGATTTGCCAAATGTTTGCAGACATCTGAATAGATCTGCATGTGGTTTCTCTTCAAAATGTTGCTCCAAATTTGAAAGCACACAGATTCTAAAACTGTCTTTGTGTGTTATTTATTCATTTATTTATTCATCTACTATACCCGCTTATTTCATGGTCATGGGGGTCTGCTGTAGCCTATCCCAGTGAGAGACAGGGTTTTTGTTTTTGGACTGTGGGAGAAAACCGGAGTACCTGGAGAAAATCCACAAAGGGGGGGAGAGAACATGCAAACTCCAAACAAAAAGATCCTGTGCCCAGGAATCGAACCCAGGACTTCTTGATCCGAGGCGACCGTGCGAACAACTTGGCCACTGCGCCGCCCTTCTCTGTGATTTTAGGCATAAAATTATTCCATTACTAACTACTTAACAGACCCAAACACTGTCCTTGCATGTCCCTGTGCACAAACTCCTAAGATGCTTTAATGCACAACGTGTTATGATTTGGTGTGAAAAATCTTAATAAAATGAAATGTAAAATTTTTTGGCACATATCCTTTTTAACAGCACAGTGAAATAATTTCTTCACATATCCAGTCTTGGTAATGGGTCAGAGTGGATGATCTGCTACAATACAGCACCCCTGGAGCAAAAGTGGGTCTTGCTAAGGGAATTTACAGATTATATATATATCCATCCCTAATATGCAAATAGTAAATCGCACCAAATGTAATGGGTGCTGCCCATTAAAGGAATGTAGACCTAAAGCATTAAAAGACGAAAAATTTGAAGACACTTTATAAGCACACCCTTGCTGAACATCTTTGGAATGCATCAGAATGCTAACTGCATTGCAGACATCCTACTCCATTATTGTCTAATCTTACTTATACTAACTATTTATATGAAATCTTACAAATTGCTACAACCTACATTTTTATTATTAGCTATGCAAAAAAGTGACAAGTTCAATTTAATGATGGCCAATCACAAAACAACAAAAACTAGCTATGTAGACCCTGTCCCCTCTGATGAACTTTTGCATTGTCTCATCACGCTTTATTTCACAATGCTTGTTTTTTATTCAATTACATATCAGCAGTTGTGCAGCAACTTGGTATTTACACTACTCCGATATCACATCCAGATAATTAACAGAGAACAGCACTCCTATCTGATCAGTTTGACTTAGATACAGTATCACACTGCTGACATCACACACTTGGCTGTAAACATTGCTGGCTTTGTGGCGGCTGAGATCTTCATACCCATTTTTCTTATTCCTCAGTTGGTTGCGACTTGGCTTCTGTGCCGCTTGTTAGTTTTGGGATTATCTAAAAAATATTAAGCTCTGAAGCCAGCTGAAGAAAGACAAAATAGTGGGATTAGTTATTCATCCATTTTTGGAATGTTTTTTTCACAGCCTAGCGTACGAGAGGAAAATATTAAGATAAATGATGCAATGCTCTGTTCTATTCTTGCAAATTGGAATATCTTGACATTAAATTGAACGGCACATATTTTTACATGCTGTTGATAAGTCTACCCATTATAACTTTATTACTTCCTTTATTTTCTTGTCTAGTTGATGTACATGATATTAAGTAGTAATAATAATTAAAAGGCAGCTGCATCAATGGACGGTTTGTCATGGGAATAATAAGAGTCTTTATGTTCTGGTTAACTGAAAGACTTTAGCCTTATCAGGTGTCTTCCTCCAGGCCTGTGCTCTTTAATTCGAAGCAGGTTTAAGCCAGTTTCAGGACTTTAATTGTGCCTTCTCGTCTTTACTATTGCCGTATTGTAAAAGTTTAGGGCAAAAACGTTTTAAAGCAAATATCTTGAGTATAAAAACATAACATATTTACTAAGATGCCTCTCCAGAGGAGACTTTGTCATATACACTTTACAGCACAGTGAAACTTTTCAATCGTTTATTCATCTTCTGTACCTGCCTATTCCCAAACATTCCGGGGTCTGCTGGAGCCTATCCCAGCGCACATAGGGTGAGAGGCGGGGGGGTACACCCTGGACAGATCGCCAGTCCA
>JAOTQW010091237.1:0-10879 GCA_026260075.1 Sisor rabdophorus | reverse complement strand
GCAGACCCCTGTGACCCCGGATTCTGGAATAAGCGGGTAAAGAAGATGAATGAATATTTGAATGAATTATTATTATTATCATAATCACCATTTGCATTCACAACAGAGAAACTAGATACAGCAGATGAAGCAGATGTCTGACAAGAAATCCATTTGCAGAGAAAGGCTTTATTAAAGACTTCTCAAGTTAATAAATAGGCAGTTTCATACACAAAAGTCAAACATAAACCAAAAAAAATAGTAAACAGAAAATGAACATAAGTACACTTGGTAGGTTGACAATAGGTTGAAAAGCAGGGGTACATCATGGACAGATCGCAAGTCCATCGGACCAACAACCAAAGAGACTCACACTTACAGCTATGGGCAATTTAGAACCACCAAGCAACCTGATGTACATGTCTTTTGAATGTGGGAGGAAATCTGGGTACACGGAATAAACTCACGCAAGCGCGGGGAGAACATGCAAACTCTGCACAGAAAGAACACTTGTCCCTTGAAATTAAAACACAGGACCTTCTTGCTGTAATGCGACCATGCTAACCACTATGCCACCCTGCCGCCCTTCATTTACATCAGTAAATTTTAATTTAAGTCTATGTTTAAATTAAATGTTTTGTATGTTTTTTGTACTTTAAACATTTTCTTAAAAGTACTTTTATAATTATATTATAAAATATTATGTGCCCCTAGATAAATCATAATCATTAGGTCATAAAGGAAGTCAGCATGCATTATAACCTATGAATAATTTAATGTTGTTATGTATGATTTTTAAAGTCGTTTTTAATAGAACTCTTCCAATTTCAGGTTAATGTGTTCAAAACGCTTCACTAAATCTTACTCACGCCCTCTTTCGGTCATTTCTGAACCTACACCTGTTTAGAAAATATCTAAACAGATCTATTATGATGGCTATACATGTAGCTTTTACTATACATATTGTTTTTCTCGAGTTTATTTTAGGTTATTGTTAAAAATTATTAAAAATGACTCGTTTTTTCCATAATCTACCCTTTTAGATAATTTGCTCAAACTCAAGGATAAATAAATCTCATGCAACGACATGCAACTCCGATCTAGACAGTTAGTCCAAACATGCACAAAATAATATACTGTATGTCATCCTCATACTGTAACACACTGCTGGTGAAGAAGAGAAGGAAAATAAGGAGTGAATGCAATCGGTATTTTTTTAAGAAAAAGAAAGGAACAAAAAAGGACCGCTTTAGAGCAAACAACATAAAAAAGGGAAGGAAAATGCTGGGAATGCGGTTAGCGGTTAGCACTAGCTTTAGCAATACCCATCCAGCAGTGTGGAGTATAGAAGTAAAAATAGACACTACAATAGAATTTTCTTTAAATTTCTTTGGACATGCTCCTGGACCATTTGCCAACTCCTGGACAGTGTGGTGCAACTTGGCATTGGTGGATAGAGCGAGATGTCTCAAATGATGTCTCAGATGTGCTGCATAGCATCAATGCTTCTGTCTTGCAGAAAATGCTGATACACTCCAGCCACATAAGGTCTAGCATTGTCTTGCATTAGAGGGAACCCCACACCTGTAAGCACAACCCCCACTTGTGGACCCCCACCTCATACCACCCAGATGTAGTCTGGCTTTGGCCATTTGAGCAGACACATACACATTTGTGGCCTGCTGAAGGTAGTTTTGCAGGGCTCTGGCAGTGCTCCTTCTGTTAATCCTTGCGGAGGTAGCAGTCCAGCTACTGGGCACTCCTACAGCCTTCTCAACAACTCCTCATGTACAGGCCTTTCATCTGGTAGTGCCTCCATGCACAGAGCACTACACTGACAGACACAGCAAACCTTTTGCCACAGCTCACATTGATGTGCCATCCTGGATGAGCTGCACTGCCTGAGCCACTTGACTCTCGTCTCATGCTACCACTAGAATGGAAGCACTGCCAGCTTTTAAAATTTTTGAAAACATCAGCCAGAAACCATAGGAAGTCAGAAGTGGTCTGTGGTTATCAGCTGCAAAACCCCTCCTTTATTGTGGGTGGTCTTACTAATTGCCTATAATTTCTATTTGTTATCTATTCTATTAAATGTCAATCAGTGTTGCTTCTTAAGTGGGCGGTTTGATTTTACAGACATGTGATTGACTTGGTGTTACATTGTGTTAAGTGTTTCCTTTTTTTGAGCATTGTATATTTATTATAAAGTTACCTTGAATCATCCAACTGTTGTAAAAGGCACCACAGAACTATGTGTAACTAATGATAGTTCATGAAAAAGTTTTATACTACTGAAAATATTTCAGTGTAATGAGACACAAAGCAATATTGTAAGCTTGCCTATAGCACCCCATTATAATCTAAATAGGGCACAGATTTAAGTAAACTTAAATGAGCCAGGTGTTTATGTACCCTAGAGTGCAGGAGCTGTTATTAGAACTATAAAACTTTTTCGTGTCCTCAGTGCTGTTTTATTGTAAATTGATCTTAGTGGTGTGTAATTTGTAAAAATGTAGATGTAAAAATCTGGTCTGATCTCTTGCAGTTAAAAAATGTTGAATCATTTCACCAGTTTGATGTCAGTGTTTAAATCCTTGGCACAGACTTGCAACAGCATTATTTCTTTCATTTGTTCATAAGGGTTTGGTTTTTTGATGGAAATTTAAATGTTAAGATAAAATCAGGCCTTAATCAATCCTTTTTTTTTTAATTCAGAAAAAAGGTCTTCAATGTGCTTGTTTAAGGGTGTTCTTTACAAACTCTGGAAACAAGTGTTTGTTAATTAAGATTATATTACACTTGTGCGGAATGGAGTCAACCTTGTGTGCATTCTGTATGTTTTCACAATCTTTTGTTGTAAACCTTAGGCATCCAGGTGTTGTGATTCGATTTACGCTGGTTTATATATACATACCACATATCTGCTGGTACACATTTTTTCTTTACTTTAAGAAAAGACCAGCCTTCCAGAAAGTTGGTCTTCCATAATATGCACAAATTAATGTACACAACGCATGCATTAACGTACACAAAGGCTATTAAAATTGTATCAAATTAACACCAAAATCACATTGTTTTATTATTAATTTATTTAATTTATTATTACTTTAATTTATTGTTTAAACATTATTTATTCATTTATTATTGCATACGAACACTTAGGCTATATTAATAGCGACTTCAAACTAGCACATGTTTTTGGACTGTGGTAGGAAACCCACGCAGGGGTGAGGAGACAATGCAAACTCCACACAGAAAGACCCTTTGCCCAGGAATCAAACCTGGAACCTTCTTTCTGTGGGGCGAGTGTGCTAACAACTAAGCCACCTCACTGCCTGTAAAACATTAGTATTTTGTCTGTATTAAATAATGATAGATTTATAATTTTGCATAGATTCCCTCAAATTGTTTATAAACTGGTACATTCATAAATCATATTTTAACCATATATAACAACAAAGCATATTATTATCAGCTGTAAGTGAATAAGAATTGTGAAGAAATAATTTAATGTAAAAGTTTATAAGGACTACTGACCAACTACTATAGTTCCTAGGATCCAAGCCAATCAAATGACATATTAATGGAAAGTGCATTATGTTCTCTTTTTAATACAGCAATAATAAATAATAATTAAAAAACATAATAACCCAAGGTCCTAGCCCAGGTGCAGGAGAGGTCAGTATTACTCTTTTTATACACTAATGTCTTACATGTTGGTTTAAGCTAATCATTCTTTTGTATTTTTATGATTGACAGTTTTTTTGTGTTCACATTGCTTTCTGTATTGATGCTGAGTGTCAGAACAGTACCAATGGCAGTGAAATCGTCTGATGTGCTGGCAGGCTGCTCTGATGGGGGTATATTTTTAATAGGTGGCAGATCCTCAGTGAGCTATGCTCTATTATAAAACGTCGGATTTACTTTCTTTTCCGTAGCTTATTTAAGCGAGCTACAACATGGGGTGTGATTAATTAGGCAAGAGACAGGGTTTTTTTCATTAACACTATCCAGGACTGTCACAATGCCAGATTAGACCTTTAAAAGTCAGATGTTTCAAATGATAAATTTCTTTATAGGTTTAGAACAGCAGGTGGCACTCTTTTCTTTTTTCTTTTTTTTTTACTGAGACGCTTAAAATTAAAGGAGCAGAAATGTGATCTGAATACTCTTATTGTTACTGTAAGGATTACTAAGAGTTTTTATGAGTATGTAAGTTAATTTAAATCCAAAACATGCTTTTTGCTTATACAACAAGGCATTCCGACTTGCAGTTTACGACAGAAAAAAAATCTATTTATGTATGATTAACACTCTATATAGACAAAAGTATTGGGACACCTAGTCATATGTTTTCGAAGATTCTGTTTCAGAGGTAGTCTCACCCTTATCCTATAATAAACTTTAAACTTCTAAATTTCAGTCTCCATCAAGCTGCCAATGCTGTTCATCTGAGCAAGGCCCTTAACCCTCACCTGCATAGTTGGATAAAAATAATAAGATATTTGAACTTTGGCACCTGCCAAATGCCAGAAATTTAAATGGAATGTTGTGTGAGAAGGTCAGGGTTCTAAGTTATTCCACAGGTGTTCAGGTAAGGTTCAACTCTTTGCAGAACACTCTACTTTTTACTATACATCCATGGCTAACCCTGGCTTCAAGTAGCTTGATTTTTAAAGAGAGGTGCATTTGTCATGCTGAAACATTTCATGAGCCTTTGTTTCACAAAATGGCAATTAGAAATATATAATGTATGATAAATCTTTAATACTGTATGTAAGCAATTTCATTGCCAACCTAAATTCATGTGACAGTCTTTTGGTTCATTACAATATATGAAAAAAAAAACGTGCATAATATGTTCGTAATAAAATAATCAACAAATCCACATTAATGCAGACATATAAAGTGTATATTAAAATCCATTAAGGCGGGCAGATAAGGAAAATGCAGATAAGAAATGCTTTGCTTTATCCACTTGCACATTTATTTAGGAAAAATTATATAGCTGAAATCAACAGTGCAGCAATAAACTAAAAAATGCTTTTTGCTGCAGTACATCTAAAAGTAAATCCCGCGCATGCCTCCGAATATTGCCCAAAGCTCGGATAAGGTTTAATTGCAGGAAAAAAGAAAATTTGTTATGCTTTAAAAAAAACTAGAGAGATAAGTGGGAGATAGTGAGAACAGGATTTCCGAGGTTACAACCAACTCTACACTGGAGCAATAGATATTATAGTGCTGCACGATTGGTGTACTGATAACAGGTTACCACATCCTTTTGGAAGATAACAATTCAAGGAACAGAACCAGTCAGAATTTGGGGTAAACTATATTTTTTTTCTTTCTTTACATAAACTTCTAGACCAGATCCTACAATGAAACACTGACTGAGAAGCATATGTGCAAAGAAATAATGTGTTACACACTTTCCTTGCCTGTGGCAACAAATTGGAGAATTGGATGTTCCCTGGAGTCCCCAACTGAGCTTAGTACCAGGGTTTTGTAGACATCATTTAAAATTGAAAAAATCCATCCCACAGTCTAAGAAATAGATGTACATGTTCATGCCCTCATGCTGATGAAATAATGATTAGAAGGCACTTTGCCAGTGGAGATCTTATGAAAACAGCATGACCGGCATTCATTTAAATAGACAATATAAAGTTTTTGAAAGCTGATTATACTCCTCTTCAAGAGCGCCAATTGAAAAGTCTGCCAATAAAATAAAACAAAATTACATCCCTTTATATAATTTAACACACTAAGAATAATACAAGCATATAATTTCAGATAATTGTCTGGTTGATGGAGCTCCCGGAAAAAGACATATTCACATACATACAGAGATCTGTTTTTATCAATAGCAATTGCTTTAATAACTTCCAGTAATGTGCACTATGGTGCTAAATGGCCACAGTAGATACTTAGGCCAGGTATTCTTTCCTTAACCCCACTGAAAACATTGACAGGTTTCCTTCAGCCTCATTTATGTTATGTAGATAATGAGCATAGCAGAGAGAACAATAATTTATTTATTTATTCATTCATCTTTCATTCCTTACCTAGGGCGAAAGGCAGGGTATGGTTATGGGCAATGTTTAGAATCACTAAATAAACCAATATACATGTTTTTGAGCTGTGGGAGAAAAACTGAGTACACGGAGTAAACCCACGCAAGCGTGGGAAGAAAATTCCAACTCTGCATAGAAAGAGAGGATATTATTATAGGAAATTCACATGGACATTTGTGGTGTTTAAACGTTACAACATAGATTTAGCTATGGAGATTAGAATAGACACAGGGGCATTGTCATATTGGAACAATTTAATTCAGCTTTATTTGTACATAAAACTGATCATTTTTTTAAAGCTGCTTTAATTTTATCTTATTGGTTAGTTAATCCAGCATGTTATTAGATCTTTATGTGCTTAAGTGTTTGGAATATGATGGTTTATTTTCCAGCATCACTAGTGCTTGGTCCCTTAACCCTAAACTACTCAGTTGGAAAATGAAATCAAATGTAAGCTTTTCTGGATAAGGGTGTCTAGAAATAGTAGAAATTGTTTTTAAATGTACAGTGGGTTCGCTCCTGAGTGTGCTTTTCTTTCTTTGTAGTTGTGCATGCATCCATATTCTATACCTGCTTATTCCTAAACTTAGGGTCATGGGGGTCTGCTGGAGCCTATCCCAGCACGCAGGACGAAGGGCAGGGAGTACACCCAGTCCATTGGAGTCCACACACACACACACACACACACTCCTGGGCGACCAAATGCACATTTTTTGGACAGTGTTATTTGGTCCCCTCTCACTTTGTGCACATGGGTCCATCCAATGGATTTACTGTAACCCTAATTAATAAATTAGATTAATAAAATTATTTACATTTTTCAATCAACTGGATAAGTATTATCTATTGGTCTGTATACAAAATGTAATCCCCTGTGAGTATATCTGTTAAATCTGGCAACCTAGCTGGGAACTTAGTTAGCTTGCACGTGGAGCTCCAGCTGTTAAAGCAGCGCCTGAACCGTAGCTGCTTTGTGTCTCAGCGCTGCTGTTTCTTTTTTGAGTTACGCGTCAGTGTTTTACTGGGGATTTCTATACCGGAGAAGGAGAAAAGTTTGCTGGACTCATACCGCCCCCTTTTTGCATTTTGGGATTTGATTGTGGGCTGTTGAAGGAAGTTCCTTCACATCCTGTATCCTGCATCTGAGAACTGGGGACTTAAGGAGATCTGCTCTTTCCATCTCTGGTTAAACACGATGCACTGCCGGCGCGTGGACATCTGCTTTTCGATAGCGGCACTTCTGCACGCGCTCGTGCTGCGGACAGTTTCTCTGGCCGCTCAATTACCGGACGGTAAGTTTTCCGTTCTATCAGCTGTCACTCCTTCAATACTGTCTCATTTGGGTCTCCTTTTTTTTCTTTTGCACTACAACCTAAAGTTTTTTTTTTAATTCATGCAAAACGTTTGCAGAATCAGCACTGTGGCAACAACTGAAAACACAAAGATATGAGGAATTGTGTGTGTGTGTGTGTGTGTTTTGTTAATGATTAACTTTAGATTTAATAGGCAGACATTGCATTGCAGTGCATGAAAAGTGTCATTGTGTGATATAGAATAATTTTTAAAAATACTTTACGTATGTATGGATTATATTATTGATCTAAATAATAACTGGTATTGATTACAAGGGTCAGAAGGAGGAAGAAAGCTGTTGTGTGTGTGTGTGTGTGTGTGTGCATAGAGGGATTATTCTGTTTCAGTTATGTATATTTCTGTATTTTTGTAAATGGCATTCATTCAATAAATCCAGCTCTTCCTAATCTTTCCAAGTAATACTTGATCAGCAGTATCTTTATTGTCACGCTTGAGAAAAAAAAAAGCATAGAATGCTTTTATACAGCCGCCTTTTTTAAAAGATGTTGTAAACAAGGCCCACCCACATGCACTAGTTGTTGTGCGCTGGTAACCTTAAAAAAGATGTTAAGGGTAAGTCTGCATTAGCAATAAACCAACTGATGACTGACAGACTTTTTGTTGTTACATCATGCAGGGTTGAAAATGAAGACTTATTATAAGAGCCGCATTAATTAGATCTTGCATTCAATGATTCTGGAAGTAATTTTTCCACTGGTGTGCCCCTGAGCAATTGCTTAGTTGTATAAACAAGATAAAAATGTAAGTCACTTGGAATAAGGACATCTGTTAAATGTCAGAAATGTAAATGTAAGATAATTGATGGCATTAATTTAAAGTAAAATAAATGGTGCAAAGTGAATAATTGTTGTTGATCCATGATTATTCACATACTTCAAATTCAACACACCTATTTAAAAAGATTATTTGTTGTACCTATTACCTTGTTAAATCATACCAGTGTTTTTTTTATCGAAAAAAAATCTGTCATTTCCTGGTGACCATAGGGACGTTAAATAGCTGCTTATTTCACTTATGCCTTGGGCTGAGTCTTTTTTATGATGCCAGTGCATAAGAAAGACATAAGCACAGAGGTTTGGTGTCACATGGTTTATGTGAATCAGTGGATGTAGATGTTGTGTATTTAAAGTATTAAATCAGAGTTGGAAATGTAGAATATTGACAAAGAAAACAATTTTTCTACATTTTTACAAACAGAATCTGTTAAAAGTGTTTATTGCATTTAAAAAGTAAAAAAAAGCATTATATATCAAGTATCGCAACACCTTTATTAGCTAGTTCAAATAGGTTTGGAGATTAACCTTGCAGTACACAAGCCTTCAGGTTTGCTGATGGTGTAACCATTTGTAAATGTGCACTTATAGATAATAAATATAACTGGTGTAGTTGTGAGTATTTATGGAGGACTTCTTGGTTAGCTTACAACTTATTAAAGGGACAAAGTGGAAACAAAGAATTTTATGATGTTATTGTAGTAGCAGTATGGAGTAGTAGCACTGTAATTACCACATGACTACTGATTACAAGTTTAATTGAAATCACTTTCCAGGACCAACAAACAGCTAGATGAAAATGTCTAATATAGAAATCATAATAAAAATAACAAAAAAAAGAAGGGGCGGCATGATGGCGTAGTGGTAAGCACGGTCGCCTCACAACAAGAACATCCTGGGTTCGTATCCCAGGCATGGGGTCTTTCTGTACGGAGTTTACTGTTCTCCCCGCGCTCACGAGGGTTTTTTCCGAGTACTCTACTACCCAAGTGCGCTGGGATAGGCTTCAGCAGACCTCTGTGACCCTGAGTTAGGGAATAAGAGGGTATAGAAGATGAATGTTTTAACAAATAAATTTTACATTTTTATTTATTAACTAAGCTAATTTTTCAATTTGATGCTCAGAACAATTTTTGAAAAGTTGGCAAAGAGTCAACAAAAGGCTGAAGAAGGAAAACATTTTGAAAAGATTCAGCTTGGAGCGCATTTAAGCATCTGATAAAATTAATTGACATTAGGTCAGTAACTTGATTAGGTATTAGGTAAGGGGAGAGTCTCTCAGAAGTAAAGATGGGCAAAGGTTTTCAAACCTGTAAAAATTCATGTTTCATGTCAAGATTTGTGTAAACAAATGTGAAATGCAAAAGTAAACCAGCTGTTTTTGCTATTTTGTCTATTAACTGGCTCAGTTAGATCTTACATTAACAAATAATTAAGCATGTCAAATACTTTTAAAGTCCTTGAATTAAATTGGGGATGTAACAAATTGAAAAGTGCACATAAAAAAAATATATTGTATTTATTGTAAGACAGTAATGTTACATTTTGAACAAACCTGACTTTTTAAGTTTTAAGCAGGCCTAAACAAACATGTTCGTTTGACGAACTGACTCATATTAGTCGTTTACTGATCTCCTCTTTGGCAGGTCAGTACAACCCAGATGATATGATTGAAACTAAAATTACATTTTAGTAAATAGACTATGACTAAAACTTTAGAAATCTGCTCCAAATTAAAATCTGCTCCAAATTAACATTTTAGGGAATACTGGAATGTTCCGCAATATCAAATTTTGCACATGCTTTGCAAATCTCATCATCTATAGTGTATAACACCACTGAAGAAAGAAAATGATGACCTTTTGTTAGATGCCTTGGTCTTCACATTACTAAATGGCCCCAGAAATACCGCCAGAAACAACTGGTGGTAAACACAATCCACCATGCCATCTGCAGATGCCAACTAACTATCTCAATAATGCATAAATAAAGTCGTGTGTGAACATGTCTTTTGGGTCAAGGCTTATTTAAATGGATTAATTCAAAAAGAAAAGGTGTTTTTTATGATCAGACAAGTCCAAATGTCCATTGTGTTCTCAGCGTTCAGGTCAAAAGCCAGGACCTCTGATAGTATCAGTGTGTATAAGTGCATAGGGTATGGGCAGCTTGTATGTTTACATTAACATTTACATTAAATTTACAGCATTTGGCAGACACACTTTTCCAGTGCCTTGCTCTGGAGCCAACAGTGGTGGCTTGGTGGTGCTATCAGTCCAGTACCTTAACCACTAGGCCACCCCTTCCCCTTCATGTTTTGGATGGCACAATAAATGCTAAACTCTAAAAAGATTTTAAAGAAAAATATGATCCCATCCATTTATTTCAGGAAAGGTATTTGTGTATTTCAACAAGACAATGCAAAACCTTATATTGCTGCTATTACAAAAGCATGGCTTCATAGTAGAAAAGTCTGGGTGATTAATGAACACCAAAAGTCTGATGAAACTTGTGGTTGATGCTCATAATCCTCCTTTGTTGTCAACTTGAAAGAGACATCTTTAATATTTCATAAAAGAAGTAACATGGTTAAATAAAGCTGAATAATAAAATATGAGCTTAAAGAGAGAAGAGGAATGAAAGTCAGTCGTAGTAAGACAGAGTATATGGTTTTGAATG
>JAOTQW010091161.1:0-10888 GCA_026260075.1 Sisor rabdophorus | reverse complement strand
CTGAAGTCCTGCACTTTAAATCATACATCAAACAACTTTCAATATGGAAACTTACACTGCTTGAGTTCAACACTTTTTTTCTCTTAAGGACCAAATAATGAAATTTCCTCCTGTCTTTATGTCGCTTTTCACGGTGGTGGTGGTTAGATTTAAAAATTTACAATGATAAAAACAGGAAGAATTAAGGATACTCATAAGACGCAGTCCAGCCGCACAAGTGATACATGGTTCCACAGTCACGTACAGAACACAGCGTCGACACACCTCCTCACGGTCTAGCTCTTTGTCAGAACACCACTCCAACACCTGGTCCAATGCCACCATTTCTGCATGACGAGTGGCCTTGTTAAGCACACAAAAATCTAATCAACATAGATTTTAAAGCAAATATTTTAAAGATTGTATTTACACTGGACTATTAATAGGAATGTGTTGAATTTAACGTTTCAAGTTTACAGACATTGATTAACGGTCTGTGTTGAACTGCTAATTTAAAGACTGTAGGTTTGATTTCCAGCACTGCCAAGTTGCTACTGCTGGGCCTTTACTCTCAACCCCAATTGCTCAGTTGTAAACATTTTCTTCTGAGCGATGAAGGGTTAAGTTAATGCTAATAAAACTTAGAGAGATTTACCAAGTAAAGAAGTCTGCATGCTGATTAATCCAATATATAATCTTATATGGGTGTATAAACTGTGACTTTTAAAGAAGATCATTGTTTTTAAGTTAATGCTGTGGGCGGCCATGTTGAAATGACGTCACTGTGAAACAGGGAATTAACGTGTAGGTTAAATTGAAAAGCAAAAAAATCAATAAACAGGGATTTCAAGTCAATCAGCGACATTTACAGTATCAATAACCAAGGTTTAACTTGGAATGTAACAAATTATTTTATATTTAATGACATCTTGTTTGAGATGTTTTAAATGAGTTAAAAAAGGGTTACTTACATTTTTTGTTTCATTTACTTCATTCCTTCCTTTGCCCAAAACCATATTATTGTACACCAGAAGACACCCAACAGGCACCTCTCCGCTTTCAAGAGCCTCTTTTGCCTGTTGGAAATAAAAACCTTCTGGAATGGTCCTGTAAGCCTCATCCTGAAATTAGAGTAAAGTGTAATAAGCAGTACCATGTTAAACGCACAGGACATCCATCTCTGAACCTCGCTGTCCGAGGGCTGGAGAAAACTTCCATCTATCCCATTGTTTTCTGTAGTGTCTGATCGCATCTCCAAAAATTTTTTTATAGGGAATTACCCGCTATTAGACTCGTAGATCAAACGGAACATACGGAGGACAAAGGAACAGCGGAACTATAAATACGTAATGCTTTTTTAGGCGGAACTTAATGGAAGAGCCATCCGAGTATATTAGTGCGATTAAACATTCTCGAAAAATAGAACGACACTGATTAAAAGACAATATGAATTATCATGTAATATTTTATATAAATATTTTAGAATTTATGGGTTTTTTTAATAAAATAGTTTTAAAATGATAAAAATCTGTAGTTTCCCTCCTTTCTAATGAAATGGAAGAAAATGCGAAGAGTGTAATTTGTGGTAAATATAAATAAATCATACTAACATGATAGCAATTTTAACACATATTTTTAGATTATCATTCGATTAGATATTTCTTAGCTATTTCTTAGAATAATTTGTTAAACTCGGTAAACAAAACGATACAGCCTGCGGCGCAATCTTATGACGTCACCGCGTGGCTCGGCGCAGACACCACGCAAGATAAGCTAATTTAAAAAAAATAAATAAGTACATAAGAAATAATACATTTAAGGAAATTTCAGTTTTTTTCATATTTATCAAATTATAAGTTTATAATTATTATCCTGCAAATGTAGCAGATTCGATAAGTAGACCGAGTTGCCAGATGAGTAAAGTTTACACAAGGAAATTCGAGACAGGTTGTCAAAAAACAAGAATGAGGAAAAAAACAATGACAGCTTTTATTTGTCGTATAGCAATTTTAATTAAACTGAAAAAAGTGAATTTATTTTATTGCCATAGTGCGTTTTTGTATTTGAAGTCGAAATGTAGGAATGCAGCTAAACGTAGACAGTATGTGTCTATGAAATATGGAGTTATTTCTTATTACACAAGTCATAAAAATGAACGTCGAATTATGGAGCCAGTAGTTTCTCTGCTTAAAAAAACTTGAAGTATTTCTTCTCTTTTAAATGTCCTGCAAGAAAAATGTAAGCCATAAACCTACTAAATCCTAAAAGCAGGATAATCGGGATCTGGCAACCGTATCAGTAACATTCTTGTCATGTTGTCTGGAGAACTGCTAGTTCTGTTTGAACAAGAAACTTCAGTATTATAGTCTATATTATTATAATATTTTTAACTTTTCTTGATAAACATGTTATCGCCTACGTGGAGTTTTATCAAGCGTCATAGAAGGAAATTTATTTTTGCTGGCGCTTTAGTAGGAGGTAATACACACACACACACACAGAGCGAGCTAGCAAAGAGCTCGGTGCTGCATGTAGCTTAGCTCCGGCTTACCTCAGAATTGCACAACAGTAACTATAATTTAATTAAGTATATTTAAGGATTTATCAGCACATTGTGTCGTTTTGGAGCTACTGGCTTTCCTTAATCTTAATTTATTTATTTTTTAATTGAAGCTAATATTAAAAACAACAATAGTATTAAAAAGTTTAGGCTGTCTGGGGTATCCTGTGCCCTGAAGCATTATATATGATGTTATATATGATCATTTTCACTTTTAGAGATTAATGTTAAAGCTTCTTAATGACTCAGTCAATGAGAATGATATCAATGGATGTCATGTAATTTCATGTGACAGTCAGTGTCTTGTGGTCTGACACAGGTGTGTACCTGCTGGGGAAGTTTGCTCAGAGGAAGCTACAGGAACTGCAGGAGCGCGAGGCGGCCGAGTACATGGCTCGGGCTCGGAGACACCTTCACTTCGAGAGCAACCAGCGGACCTGCAACATGACGGGTCCGTCACGAACCGGCGTGTTGTCTTAAAAAAACCCCAAACTTTTATTTTCACTTCTTAACCATGTGCTCGTCTTTTTTATTCCCCCTACACAGTGTTGTCCTTGCTACCGACCCTGAGAGAGGCGATCGTACACCACCTCAACTCTGAGAGACTCACCGCACTGCTCAAGTCCAGGTAATGTACATCTCCAGACCTGATCACCTTTATTGATCTAATCATGTTTATAGTCACCATTTTTGGCATTTGGCAGAGGTCCGTATCCGGAACCTGGGTGGGAAGGGGTGGCCTGGTGGTTAAGGTGTTGGACTGATACCAGAAAGACCGGGTTTCGATTCCTGGCACCACAAGCCACCACTGTAAGCTCCTGAGCAAGGCCCTTAGCCTCCAATTGCTCAGTTGTATATCGCTCTGAATAAGGGCGTTGGCCAAATGCTGCAAGTGTAAATGCAGAGGGACTCATTAAGGGTAAAAGGCCTTGTTTAGGAGCCCAGTGGAGATCCAATCATGTTAACTTTATTTTTATAGCACTTTTTAACAATAGAGATTGTAAAACCGCTTCAATTTAGATAATCAGTTCAGTTTAATTAAATTTATGAATTAACAATCCGTAACTAAGCAAGCCAGAATGGGCGGGGGGGCTGTATGAAACTAGGTTTGGGGGTCATTTCTCCTCTGACCAGACAAACCAGCAGGTTATTCGAGAATTTAAGACTTTTTCTTTAATTTGGGTCACATGGGTCTTGTCTTTATACCATGCTGATCCGCCAACTGTTAATGTAAAATGTCCATCCAGCCATTTTCTACCGCTTATTCAGGTTGCGGGGGCAGTCGTAAAGCAGGAAAGCCCTCTCCCCAGACACTTCTTCCAGCTTTTCCGGGGAAAAAGGCCAGTGACATAGTCCCTCTAGCGCGTCCTAGATCTTCCCGAGGCCTCCTCACTTTGGGACATGCTCGGAACACCTCCCCAGGAAGGCGTCCAGGAGGCACTCTGAACATATGCCTAAGCCACCTCAGCTGGTTTCTCTCGTGGAGTTGCAGCGGCTTTACTCTGGGCTCCTCCCGGAGCCACCCTACGGAGGAAACTCATTTTGGCCACCTTTATCCGGGATCTCATCCTTTCAGTCATGACCCAAAGTTCATGGCCATATGTGAGATTAGGAACGTAGATTGATCGTTAACCCAAGAGCTTTGCCTTGCAGCTTAGCTTCTTCTTTACTACGACTGACCAGTACCTTGACCTCATTATGGCAGAAGATGCACCGATCCGCCTCTCAATCTCCCACTCCATTCTACATGTAACATGTATAAGAAACAAACTCAACAGCACCATGAATATCTTTTGTCAAATTCCATCTTAGAAGGTTGAGGTCAGAGAGCAGGGTCACCTGCTTTGAGCCACCACTTGCCACAACAACTAGGAAGTGGTTCGTGGTGCTGGGAATTAAGCCCATACTTTTTTGATAAGCACTCTCAACATCTAAACCACTAAGCTACCACTTACCCATTTTAATGTTTAAGTTTTAGAAACGTTTACTGTTTTATTTTTCTACAGTACAGTAATTTTTTTACACATTTCCCAGCTGATGTAATTGTGGGTCAGAGCACCATGTCAACCACAGTAAAACATCCTAAAGCATAGAGGGTTAAGGGCTTTGCTTAGGGAATAGCCAAAATACCACTTGACTAGTCATGTTTCTCAAACCTGTTTAAAGCATGCTTTTGTGTCTGCATGTCTGATCAAGTCTCGAAGCCTTATTTGTAGTATTGTAATACTCAAAGTGACCGAACTTTACACTATGGATCATTTTTCCTTTTTTTGTTTTTTTTTTTAAATTGAATTGAAAAGAATAGAATACTTTTTTCATCCCAAGCTGGGACATTTCTGGCACAGCAACAATAAAAAAATACCCATTTTTACACTTTAATTGACTGAAGTTTCTTTGTTCTAGGCCCGCTAACAAAATTGAGATTTGGGAGGATCTTAAAACTATCAGTAAGTTGGACTCAATATCCTGTTGAAAATAACGCAATACATCTCTGTACAGCCCTGTGTATAAGTTGCTCTTTTGCTCACATTTACTTTCTAGGTTTTACTCGCAGTGTCGTGGCTGTTTATAGCACCTGCATGCTGGTGGTGTTACTTCGTGTTCAGCTCAATATAATTGGGGGATATTTATACCTGGATAACTCTGTAACAAAAAATGGAGCGGTAAATCCTCCCTTAAAATTTCAGTGTCATTGTGCTGAGGAATATTGTAAGTGTTTTTCCTTTACCGTTTAAATTTGTATTCTTAGATGTCATTGGCTCCCCCTGATGTCCAACAAAAGTATCTCTCAAGCATCCAGCACCTTTTGGGAGATGGTAGGAGAACCTTTAACTTCCTGGTGCCTGATATTTTATTGACTGAGGAATTATTTTATGAAAAATATTCAATATTTATATTTCAGCGTATTGGTTTGTGATGCAGGTCTGATGGAGCTGATAACTGTGGTGAAAAAAGCGGTGCAGGAGATCATCGGACCGTAAGACTTTTACACTCACTTGTGAATAATAACTTTTAGGTTTTTACCAGGTTTAATTAAGCTAATCTAATGTTTATATTGGGCGGCGTGGTGGTGTAGTGGTTAGCACAGTCGTCTCACAAGAAGAAGTGTCTGGGTTCAAAATCAAGACATTGTGAGTGTGTGGTTGTCTGTGTGTGGCCTTGCGATGGATTGGTGACCTGTCCAGGGTGTAAACCCCTGCCTCTCGCCCTATGTGCGCTGGGATAGGCTCCAGCGGACCCCCGTGACCCCAAGTTCAGGAATAAGCAGATATAGGAAATAAATGAATGATGGTTTTTTTTCCTAATCAAGCTGTAATATGTTTACCACTAGATGGCAGCAAAACATCGTAGTTTTGTTGCAAACGTTCATGCAAAGGGGGGGGCACTCCTCATTAGCCTTTGCTAATTCAGATATGCCACACCCATCTTTTTTCTGTGGTAACATTTTTTCTTTATTTGTATATAATAATAATGAATGTTTTATGAATCTTTGCTCAGCAGAGCATGAATATTAATTATTTAACATTTTTTATTGTTGAACAATACCACGTCAATCAGTGGTATACCACGCCAAACAACCATAACTGGGTCAGGGTTTGGGGTGTGTTTATAAATAGGGCAGAGCTGTCAGGAAATTTAAGATGGATTTTAAGAAAATAAAATTCTGAGTACAAAACTGGTAGCAGATTTTTGATGATGACATTGTTTAAAAACGAGGCCGCTATTAGCTGACCCCAAAAATTGCATAGTTACATTTTGATAGAAATTTAAATATTATTTATTTACTTAATTTGGTCGCTAAGCAAAATGGATTTTTTGTGCCTTGCTCTTAACATGGTCTGGAAAAACACCTTAACACAATTTGGCTTATCATGGAAGACACACACACACACAAATAACATTAATTACACAAACTTGACTATGTAAATATTTTAGCACACAATTTATACTTCTGTGTTTATCTAAACAATTTTAACAAACTCTTCTGGTTTTAATGGGTTTTTTCCAGCTTTTATTATAACGTATAAAAAAGGAAATACTTTTGCACATACCTGAAAAATTCTAAACAATCCCTGTTTTTAGGATCTCGTTGAAACAGAGTATGTCCCTGCAGGAGCTCGAGCATTATATAATGCAGATACGACAGCTGGTGGAGGAAAACTCCGGCTTTGGCTCATCCAAGTTCAGGCCACTGTCCTGCTACATGATGCCTGATGAGGAGAAGCCGTTAGCTGATCAGGTACCTCAGAAACCTTTTATAAAACTTTTTACATGTTGTTTTTATTAATAAAGACAATAAACCTAAAACGTTTGTTAAAATTATGTTTTAAGTCTTTATTACACAACTTGGGCTTTTTTTTTTTTCAGGCTTGTGGTCTGACTGAACATGACGTCACAACGATCAAGCTGCTGAACGAGACCAGGGACATGATGGAAAAGTAAGCACAATAAAATCACGTTCCTGGTAATTAAACATTGCATCATTATAACGTGTTTATTTTGTATGTTTTTTGGGGGGATTGGCAGCCCAGATTTTAGAATTATACTGGACACCTGCCTGAATCGAGGCTTCAGTCGTTTTCTAGACAACATGTCTGAGTTTTTTTGCCCCCCTCAACGAGACTCCATCCCCAACAGCACACCGGATAGGTCAGTTATGTGCTGGTGCCTTTTTGATTTATTCTCTTTTTTTTTCTTTATTGAAAATTAATGATTAGCAATTCTGTTTCAGTCTCTTACATGTAAGTCTTCCTCTGGCCAAAATCATCCCAATCGCCAACGGGCAGATTCACTCCATATGCAGTGAAACTCCTAGTCAGTTTGTTCAGGTAGGACAAAGTTCACGCTTTCACACAGATTTAACTTCAGTCCTGTGTTTTTTTGAAGTACAGCATGTCTGATGTTGAAAGTGATCAAGATCTGCTTTTTTATTTCAAACATTGCATAAGTAACAAAAGGTTACATTTATTGAAGACACATTAGGTTTTTAGTCACATGATCAAGAAAAAGGTAATAAATTATAACCAGTGCTTCTTTTTCTTAATTTTTTTTTCTCTTTCTCTCTAATTATATATTTTTTTTCTTTTCAGTTTTATTCTATAGTGCCAAGTTTTTTGATAATCTTAAATGTACAAACCTGTGGCATTGTATATGATTTGCTTTTTGTTTTTTGTTTTTGGTCGCAGGACCTTTTAACGACAGAACAAGTAAAAGAGTTTGCAGCTAATGTTTATGAAGCTTTCAGCCACCCTCATGAACTACAGAAGTGAATGATTGCCTGAATCTACAAACAGTGGTGAAGCACAATGTTTCCCAGTCCTCTGTCTGATGAGAAACCTGGTTAAATTTTAGCTGGTGGAAAGCTGTGTGATGATTGGCTTGTGGATAGGAGCGTTGCTTTTATCTCTGTATTTAATTTCCCCATTTCTAATTTGATCATAAGCATTCCATCCTGCAGCTCTCTTTTCACACAGCATCAGCCTTCCAGTGAGTGTAAGGGCTTGTCACATGCTACATACGAGACCAGAAGAAAACCTTGTTGTTATAGTCTAGAGGTGGAGGAAAACGCTGTCTGCCGCCGATCACCTACACGCACTGGCTAGAATTAATGTGATAGATAGTGAAAGGAATTTATGGTCATATCTTAAACCGCATTTTATTTATACAGCCCCATAGATGAGCTTTATTATTTCTATTAAAAAACGTCTAGAAACCCTTTCATTATTATTTTTTCAATGTTCTTTCAGTAGATCCAGAACCTAATAGAGAATATTATGAATGTGGAAACGGTAGACCAGCTTCATAATTAATATTTCGAATCAGATTTTCTGCAACAAATGCTGGATTCTCATTGCTGGATGCCGAACAAGCCGCAAGCCAAACCTGATCTGGTTTCAATCTTTAATGCACACCTAAAATAATAGAATTGAGTGTATTAAATGTGTCCTTTTTTGTTGATAATAACACTATCAAAAAAACACTTTTGTCTTATTGACATTAATAAAGAATGTTTCAAATAAAATCTTATTCTCAAACAAGAAATCACTATTACTCAATCTGGGCAGAAAACGTTTTCCACCTCAACCGGAATATCATGCCGCCCTCCCAAATCGTCTACTACTTAAGTATGTAATACATTTTAGTATGCTCATACGATGACGTTGATATAGGGCAAGGGGTGGCCCAGTGGGTAAGATGTTGAACTGATACCAGAAAGACCAGGGTTTGATTCCCAGCACCACCAAACCACCACCGTGGGCTCATGAGCAAGGCTTTTAACCCTTGATTGCGCAACTGTACGTCGCTCTGGATAAGGACGTCGCCAAGTGCTGGAAGTGTAAATTTTGATATTGACACGTGACAAACTATGACACAGCGGCGTAAATTCGAAGTTCATTCATCTTCTTTACCCGCTTATTCTAGATCACAGGGGTCTGCTGGAGCCCATCCCAGTGCACATAGGGCGAGAGGCAGGGGGTACACCCTGGACAGGTCGCCAATCCTTCGCAGGGCCACACACACAATCACACAGACTCACACATTTACTCCTATGGGCAATTTAGAGTCACTAATCAACCTAATGCACTAGACTGGCCTAATGCACATGTTTTTGGACTGTGGGAGGAAACCCGCGCAAGCCCGGGGAGAGCATGCAAACTCAGCACAGGAAGACCCCAAGCCCGGGATTCGAACCCAGGACCTTCTTGTTTTGAGGCCACCATGCTAACCACTTCGCAATGAGTGTAATTTTACTGCAAGCAACATTAATTCATTTATTTATCTTCTATACCCGTTTTTTTCCCAGCGCACATAGGGTGAGAGCCAGGGGTACACCCTGGACAGGTCGCCAGTCCATCGCAGGGCCACATACGCGCACACATTTAGAATGTACATCACTGTGCTGGAAGAAAACACGGGATTAATAAGTGATTTGTTATCATGTAACGAGTCATTTGCTGTAGTTAATTTTTACATGGAATGTGGGAGGAAACCCATGCAGGCGCGGGGAGAACATGGAAACTCTTTCCGCCACTTCCAGCCGGAAGTAGTAGGTCGTCTAGAAACGTTCCAAGGCTAATAGTAATTCCTGTACTACAGATTCATACATACTTTTTTTCCGTTTAGTATATAATACACCGGCTCACGTGGGTTGCGGGTGAGGCGTCTCAAATTTTGGCGTAACTAAAAAAAAAAAGTGTCCGTTTCTATGGTAACAGAATCAACTACAGCAAATGACTCGTTACTTTATAATTTTATAATTTAAGACTTTATAATTATTGGTTAAAATTTTATTAAAACGTTTATATTTTTACCCGGGAAAATATCGGCAGCAAAGAGGATTTTTTTAAATTCTTTTGTAACAATAAAACAATGATCGATCCCGTGTTTCCTTTCAGCTCAGTCATGTGACCCTGACGGTGACTCATCCCAGAAACTGCAGCGCTCATGCTGACGGTGAGAATTTTAGTGTCAACACCGCCACCTCAACACCACGTGCTTTCCCCTATCGCACCGCTACAGCCTTTTCTCTCTCGCTTACATTTCAGCAAACAGGAAATTCAACCCCGTCACATGATCCATGATGGTGTAATTAGACTGCAACTGAAACTATTTACAAAAAAATCCAGAGGACTCAGTGCTTAGCATTACTGTGACCTTGCATCATGTTTGTTTTGTAAGGGGATGACATAACACTTTTTTGTAACTCGAAACAATTTAACAGGTCACTAAATGATGTGGGTTACAAGGTAAAATCTGTATGTTCTGTTTAAAGGGGTGCATGGGGGGGGGCTATTCGAAAGGTCAATAGGTTCAACCAAATTTAGCTACACACACCATTCATTCATCTACTATAGGAGCTTATTCCCAAACTCGGGGTCACAGGGTTCTGCTGGAGCCTATCCCAGCGCACATGTGAAGGGCAGGGGTACACCCTGGACAGGTCGCCGGTCCATTGCAGGGCCACACATACAACCACACGCACTCACATTTACCCCTATGGGCAATTTAGAGTCAACAATCAACCTCATGCACATGTTTTCGGACTGTGGGAGGAAATCTTTTTGTTGTGAGGCGAACATGCTAACCACTATGCCACCGCGCAGCCTACACACCATCATGCCAACAAATGATGTGTTCCGTTGATTGTCTTCAGAATAGACATTCGTTAGAAACACATACCTGTGTCTCTATAGTATCTCACATTTTTCCAGTATGTCTCAACCCAAAACATAAACCATATTACCAAAGGATCTTCCTGTAAACAATAATTCATGTTAAGACCATTTCTAAAGATTTACATTTCCAGCATTTGGCAGACGCTCTTATCCAGAGCGACTTACAACTGAG